>PVIR01004705.1:0-77059 GCA_004026965.1 Petromus typicus
ATATGTATCTATCTGTGACCTATTTATTTCACTTATGAGGATATCCTCAAGGTATGTCCATTTAAGTAGAAATGATTCAAACTTATCATTTTTTATGGCAGAGTAGTACTCCATTCTGTAGAAGAACCACAGCTTTTTTATCCAGTCTCCAGTTGATGGACACTTGGGTTGTTTCCAAGATGTAGCAATCACAAACTGAAGCCCAGAAAATTATTAAAACATTCATGTGTCTCAATGGGTCATGGATATGTAACTTTGGTATGACATATCACCTCTTATCTGTTCCTCTTCTCCTTAGCTTCCCAGCCAACATGAACCAAGCATCCTTCTTCACCAGGCCCGTCCACCATGATGTTTCTGCCTTGGAGACAGCCAGCCATGGACTGAATTGCCTAAAATAGCTAGTCAAAGCAAATGTTTTCTCCTTTAAATTGTGGGTGCTGGATATTGTGTCCCAGTGACAGGAAAGATGATTAATATAACTGGCTGTTAAATTATTGCAACCCTAACATGGATATGTGCTTCAGCCAATCAAATGATGGTTCATAATCCTTTGCTCTCCCTTTTCCTCTCAAAATGCCTCTATCTCTGCATGTGCAGACCAGCAGGCTTCTGTGAGGAGATACAACAAATCCCATCACATGCTTCTTTGGTACCTTTCCTTCTGCCGTCCAAAGGACATCCCTCAAATAGGGGCTGAACTCTTAGCCCCAGTCCTCAAAAGAGAAGATGTTGAGGGAAATCCACCAAACTTACTTAGAGTTGCAGATACAAAGTCTAAACAAGAAACCTATATCTGTTATTATTAGTAATTGACACTCTAGGGTTCCTTGTTACTGCGTCAAAATAAACTAAATCTCTACCACATCTAGACTGTCACTTAGGAGAACATCCCAGATTATGATATAACAAGAACAGGATACCTTGGATTCATGACTGTGTTAATTGCTTTTCTTTCATTGCTGAGATAAATTACCTTACAGCCAAAGTTAGAGGGAAGAGTTTTATTTGGCTTAAAGGTCATAGAGGTTCCATCTTGTAATCAGCTGACTCCAAGACAAGGATGGCACACACACATCACAGAGGATAAATAACACGGTGTGAACAAGGAGAAACAGTAATAAGAACCTTCACAGGGTCTCCTTGTCCCTTTTATCTTATTCAGATGACTTAGGTGGGTAGCCTTGCACCATGAATCAATTCCAGCTTCACACACTCTAGATCAAGTTTATGACTGAATGAGGCTTTGGGGGTGCATCAAGACCCAAACCGTAACTATGACATATGGAAAACTCAAAGGTAGATGTCAAGATTCCAGGCTGTGGAGTTAGATTTGGGTCTAATGCTTACTGTAATTTACTATCTCTGTGAACATCAATAGGTGATTCCTCCCTCTCTTCCTTCCTTCCTCCCTTCTTTTCTTTTATCTTTCTGATTGATTGATTTATTGATTGAATGATTGATTTTGTGGTACTAAAAGTTGATCCAGGGACTTGGCACTGAGCTACATCTTCAGCTAGTTTTAATTTAATTTTGAGACGGGATAATGCTAAATCAGTCATTTGCCAAGGCTGACCTCAAACTTGCAGTTCTCCTCCATTACCCTCTCAGAATTTTAGTTTTGCATGGGTGTACCCCTATGCCCAGCTATTTCAGTTTTCACATGGGTACAGTACAGTACAAGTAGTAACTGCATCATAGAATTATTTGAGAGGCTTTAGAGTGATGATATATACAAAGAGCTTCAACCTGCAAGTGTCTCTCAGTAAGCCTTGGGCAACAGGTGCTAAGATAGGGATTCGGAGAAGGAGGGTACTGAAAAACCATCCAATAGCAGCAGCCTCAGGTGATGGGGACAAGGGCAGAGGAGGCAGGTGAACTATATTTGACTTGGAGCACTATAGGTCATTTGATCCCACAGCAAGGTCCAGAATTAGGATATCCCTTCAGAATCAGCCCAAATTGAGGCAGAAAGTAGGCTTTTTCTTTTACATTCAGCTGGTCATTGGATGTAGTCTGCTCCCAGGAAAGGAAAGAACAGCCTTTGAGCCAGCCTGCACTCTCAGCCAAGATCTATTCTAGAAGAAGAATTTGGCTACTAGCCACCAACAGCCCATAACCAGCAGCAGGAGGAGTGAATGGCTGCACCAGAAAAGAGCACATGCCTGCAGGCATCTGACTTCCATCTCAACCTCGGGGCATTTCCTGTGTGAACTGGAAGCACTTACCTTAGGTGATAAGTTATTCCAGTTTAATAAAGCTCCTAGAGGTTATCAGAGGATCTCTCTTTTCCTGAAAAAATTGTACCAACAATATTAGTGGGACAAACTTCAAAGTGACTACAGTCTCTATCTTGAAACCCAAACAAATATACCTCATCTCTTTCAGTATCTGTTCTAGATTCCCTTTACTCATAGCTACTATCTCTTCCAAGACAGATGTCTTACTTGGATTGTATTTCTCAGCCCCATGGAGTATGATCATTAAGCTTGTTTCTTGACTGACAAAACTAAACAGGAGAATATGAATGGATGTTGCAGTAGGCACCACATTCATATATTACTAACCCCACCTGGTGATCTCAGTACTTTCTCCATCAGGATAATGTAGCCTACCCTGACACAGGCCCTACAGAGGCAGGGTAACAGCTGTTGTTTAAAGCTCAGTGTCACCTTGCAAAAATGTTCCTCCTGGGAGCTATAACTGGGATACAAAAATGTTCCTCCTGGGAGCCATAAATAGCACAGATTTCACCTACGAATGTCCTTTAGGTTGTTTTAAAATATATTTGGAAATTCTTTGATACTTTTCCCTTCCAAAACAGAACCCACTTTGCCCTCCTCTTGCACGTGCCCCAGAATTAGTGACTCATGTCTATCAATTATAACACAGTGGAAGTCACAAGGCTGAGTCACTGAATAAGCATGCTCTTACTTGTGCCCCCCATAGGAAGCCAGCTGCCACATCATAAGGGTGCTCAAGCAGGCACTTTTCTAACTTGTTAGGTTCCAACAAGAACCTTCCACTATTTCAGGATCCTGTCACATTCACTGCTTTCAACACTGAAGTAGCATCACCCTCTTGCACTTCTTAATAACTGTTGAACTCACATGTTCCTTATCACATTAAAGAGTGAAAGTCTTTGGATCTTCCCAGGGCATGGTAAGTGGCTGAGTTATCTGGCATTGTCCTACCATGCTCATGTCTTTGGATTTGTTCAACAAAAGGATTATGACATTCCCTACTTTATAACCAACGACTACTTCTTTTTCTAGGCTTCGGGAACAATTTCCACCATGTATCTAATGATCATTTTGGGCCTTTTCTAGGGTTAATGCACCACAGAAGAGTGTTTCTATATTAAGAAACGTGTTGACTACCCAAATCTATGATGAGCTGTGTTGGAGCAAACACCTTAAGCACCTAGCTCATCAACACTCTCCAGCCTCTGGCAATATACGTGATTTAGATCTGCATCTCTCCTAGGGTCTGGTTCTTTCTTCCTTTAGCAGGTCAAACTTGATTATGTTGTCACAGGAGGCCAGTGATTCTTCTGGTGACCAGGTAAAGAGGTGAACAAGGATGCTAAAAGAGGGGAGGAGAACATGGTAAGTTGGGCAATGTTCTCTATATTACCTTAAAAATTGGAAGGTCTAGACATCTGCATAAAGGAAATCACTTAATATCATGGGAATCTAGGAGTTCAAGACACATCTTCCCAAACTCCAGGGTCCAAATGATTTCCAATCAGAGCCCCAAGTATAGCTGACACACTGTCAAGAAGACAACCTTCTCTAGAGCTCAGCTACTCCAGCACTGATCCTAGGCTTTTTCTTCCTTCAGTCTGCTCAAGGTAAGAATCCTCTATGCTCTGCTGGCTAGATCATGCAGCTCTCTCCTGTCACTTCCAACTTGGGACTAATCACTCTCAAGATTTCGTTATCTTATCCAGACAATTTTGTTTGGTCCCCTAGTCTTGATACTACTACGCTTAATCATCTGAATAACCTGCCAAAGTATCTCTGTCCCACCCCATTTGACCAAATAATTGCTCTATATGACATAGGGAACATCAGTAGTGCTCCATCCATTCATTTCTAGTGATGGGGCTTCACTGATGGCTAAGTGCTGATTTTAAAATACTTTGTAAGCACTCGTTAACTATACTCTCAAAGTCGTGGTGGCATCGTGGTGCCTTCAAAAAGATACATCTGCCTAGAACTAGTGAAAGATATTTTTTGGAAGGAAAAGGATCTTCATAAAGTAGTAAAGTCAAGGATCTGAGATGAAATCATCCTGTATTACCCTCATGGGCCTTAAATCCAATGAGAAGTGGATTGTAAGAAACACACAAAGGAAAAGGGGATATCAGGACAGAGGCAGAGATTGGAAGGATGCCCAGGACAGGTGACATTTGCTAGAAAACATCAAAAGCTGAGAGAGAGAGAGAAAGAGAGAGAGAGAGAGAGAGAGAGAGAGAGAGAGAAAGAGAGAGAGAGAGATAAAGAGAGAGAAGAGAAAAGGATGAAGGTATAAACCCTGCATTGACTCCAGACTTCTGGCCCACTGAACCATGAGAAAACAAATGATCACAAACAGTGCTGCCTTACACCACTCCAATTGTTGATCCCCTAGAAAGCTGGAAGATGACAGAACCCTCCAAAAGTATCCTGAATTAAATAAAGAGGGCAAGAATTTTTTATCTGCTGGACTGGCTTTCCAGTCTCTGTGTTACGTGCAACTATCCCAGAAGATGGAGCATCCTGAACTGAGAGAGCTCCATTCCACCACGGGAAATTCCAGGGTACTGTTAAATGTGGCTCAGCAAGCAACATCTCTAGTGGCTAAGGAAGTGAAGGGGTCCATCCCAAGTGGCACTTAAGCAGAATCCAAAAGAAGGAGACAACCTAGTAAATAAATATACAAACTATTGATAGTATATATGCAACTTCGTGGGTTAATCTCAAGATTGTTCTTCTGAGTAAAACTCTACATGAAAAAATATGTCACGCATTATGATATGTACAGAAAAGACAAAGCAGTAGTTGTCTGAGACTGGGAATGTTGAACAGTTTCCTAGATAGGGATACAAAGAAATAGTTAAGGACAAATAAAAGTTTCTGTATGTTAATAATAGTAATAATTACACAGTGCATACACTTGTCAAAATTTTTCAAGCTATAGGAACCAAGTGGATATTAAAAGTTGTTTTTTTAAGATCTGGATCATTATTGGTATATTTTATATACACATCATGATCACACTCAGCATTGAGAATTTGTACCATTATATGGCATGACTTAATTCTAATTTTTCCCATTCCCTGCCCACTCTACAATCCCCTATCCCTTATATCATAAGCTTTGTTTCCTTTTTTAGCATCACATTTTTTTCTTTTCCCTCTTTACTTCCCCCTACCTCCCTTTTCCTTTTGAATATTTTCTATTTTGCAATATCTACTATATACTCTAGAACTCATTTACATCTTCAGTTTCTCATACTAGAGAAAAGATATTGTATTTATACATCTGTGAAATATTTATTTCACTTATGGTTATGTCCTAATGGTGCATCCATTTGAGTATAAATGACTCAAATTTATCATTTTTATGGCAGAATAATACTTCCTTTTATAAAAATCCCACATCTTCTTTATCCTGTCTCCAGTTGATGGGCATTTGGGTTGTTTCAAAGAATAAGCTATCACAAACTGAGCTGTTATAAACATGGGTGCACATATGTCACTGTGATTTAATCTTTTCATTATTTCATGTATATACTTAGCAGGGTCAAATGGGATCCCTAATCCTAGTTTTCTGAGGAATCTCCACACTGATCTCCATAGTGGTTGTAACAGTCTACTTTCCCAAAAACAATGAAGAAGGATTCTTTTCTCTCCACACCCTTGCCAGCATTTGTTGTTGGTTAATTTGAGATAGCAACCATTCTTTGTGGAGTGAGATGAAATCTCACTGTTGTTTTTGTCTGAATCTCTCAAATGACCAGTGATGTTGAGCATTTCTTCATATGTTTCTTCCACCATTCCTGTTCAATGTAATTCTGGAAACATTAGTTACAGCAATTAGATAAGAGAAAGAAATAAAAGAAATAGAGATAGGAATGGAAGAATTTGAACTGTCATTATTTGCTGATAACATGATACAGTACATAGATGAGCCTAAAAATTCAACCAAAAGACTGCTAAACTTAATTGACAAATTTAGTAGTGTAGATGGATAAAATGTTCAAAAATCAATAGCCTTGGGCTGGAGATTTAGATCAATGGTTCTAGCATCTGCCTGGCAAGTGCAAGGTCCTGAATATGATCCCCAGTAACCACATACCACAATGTCAGGCACAGTGGCTCAAGCCTGTAATCCCAACACATCACCACATACCACAGTGGTGGCTCATTCCTATCTCAAAAAAACTACAGAAAAATAATTCAACAGCATTTTTATACACAAAGAGCAGATTGATTGAGAGAGAAATTGGAGATTCAACTCCTTCCACAATAGCATCCAAAAATGAAATATTTAGGAATCAGTCTAACAAAGCAAGTGAAAGACCACTACTCTGAAAACTATAGCACTCTGAAAAATGAGATTGAAGAAGATATCAGAAAATGGAAAGACATCCCTTGTTACTGATAAGAAGAATGAATATCATCAAAATAGCTATACTCAGGCCAGGGATTTAGTTCAGTGGCTTTGGCATTTGCCTTGCAAAAGCAAGGTCCCAAATTTGATCCCCAGTAACCACATATCACAATACCAGGTGTGGTGACTCACGCCCATCAGCAATCAGTATCACACTCCACAATGCCAGGCATATTGGCTCACACCTGTAACCTCAGCACTTGGGAGGCAGAGGCACGAGGATTGCTAGGCATCCAAGGCTGCCTGGCTAAATAGTGAGTTCATGGCCAGCTTGAACTATAAAGTGAGACTTTATCTCAAAAAAAAAAGACTATACTACCATAACAACTATATAAATTCAATGCAATCCTGATAGCATATATCACAGATCTAGAGAAAATAATCCAAAAATTCATTTGGAACCACAAGAGATCTAGAATACAAAAAATAATTCTAGGCAACAAAAACACAACAGAGGGCATCACAGTCCCCAACTTAAAATTTTACTACAAAGCCACTGTAAAACAAATTGCATGGCACTGGCAAAGTAACAGACTCAAGAATCACTGGAATAGATTAGAAGATGCAGAAAGAACTCCAGATACACTGAGCTACCTCATTTTTGACAAAGGAGTCAAATATCATCAATGGAGGGAAAAATATCCTCTTTAAAAAACTGGTGCTGGTTCAACCTGCCAAATGTTTCAACCTGCCAAAGATTAAAGCTAGACCTAATTTTCACCATGTACTAAACTGAAGTCAAAGTGGATTAGAGACCTAAATATTAAAGCAGAAACCCTAAACATGCCACAAAACAGATAAGGCAGAACTCCTGGAGATATTGGCTTAGGGAAAGATTTCATGAACAAAATCTCTATTGTACAAGAACAGGCAGAAAAAAAATCAATAAATGGGATCTCATACTATTAAAAAACTTCTGCATAGCAAAAGAAACCACTGACAGAACAAAAAGATAATCAACAATATGGGGAGAAAATTTAGCAGGTGTTTTCTCAGATAAAAGGTTACTATCTAGAATATGTAAAGAGCTTTAAAAAATCAGTCACCCCCAAGTTTAAAGACACAATTAAAAATGGGCATCTGAAATGAACAGACACTTTTCAAAGAAAGAATTAAAATTGTTATTTTTAAATACTAGCTTTATGCGAGCCTCTCTGCCTATGTTCTGAACAGACCTAGTACTGATTGGTGAAGGGAGTAGCAGGCTGCTCTTTTCTTAGCCCTCACAGTGACCCAGAGTTCTGCATCAGAGGCTTTCTCCCCATTACCACAAAGCTAAATGACAGGGTTGTCTATCACAATAAGAATTCGTCTGGCTAAGGAAGCCACAGAAGGTCATACTCGATTCCAATATCATCATATATTTACCTAGGAGACCTCATGGTAAATTTGACCATACTGCTTTTTCCCACTGGTTCTTTGCTTTAGATTCACTCATCATGACAGCAAAAGGTCAAAAATCTTACTCAGCGTTGGTGACAATGAGTCAATGACCATCATCCCTCTGACTTCTGGTCTTCAGTCTGGGAAATCACCCACAGTTAGATGCAATGCCTGGAAGTATTTTTCAGAATTCCCACTTTTCCTCTCTTTCTCTCACATTCTTTTTTCTTCCATATTTCTACCCTGTCACAAAACATTTACCAATACTGTGAAATAAAGCAATATAGGAAAGGTTAGCAGATATGTTTTCATGTAACAACCAAGTGGCAAAGTTACTGGCTTGTAGCCTCAAGAGAGTTACTGAAGTGCTGGATTTTCCAGAAGATTTGTATAACATTCACTTGAAGCAAGGAACATGTCTTCATATTAATTCATCCCAATAAAGCAGAAAGTTAAAAAAATAGTAAAATCAACAGAGCCTCTTTGCGCAAGTAAATCTAAAATGGCTTATCTAAGAATGACCTGATAACATTAGGAGGAATTATCTAATTCCATATGGAAGACATCCACATAGCTTCCACTGAAAGATATAATCAGCCATCTGATTACATTAAATTCGCCATCGTACTTTAGAATGTGTTCAGAAGTTCTAGGCAGAAAAGCAAAAGGTCCTCCAGCCCAGTTATTCACCATGATAGTCTCCACATAGAAGTGGTTTTAGAAATGTAGACTCCTAGGACTCCTAGGTCTTACTATGGAGTCCCTATTTAATAGTTCAACACCAAGTCATATATATTTATAATTATTATATATGTATAATTTTTGAATGTCCCAAGGCAATTTTGATGTGCAGATACAATTGATCCAATCTTGTTCCCTATGTGACTCACTTCTTTTTAAATCTTGTGCTCAAAGACTTCTTCTTCTATACTATAATTTACAGGAATGGTACTCAAATTGTCTTAGATCTTATACCCTTGTGAGATCACATCTCCAAAACAGACATTTATTTCACTACTATTTTAGGCAAAAAATGCATCATATTTTAAGAGAATCCATGTTTAAATCTAAGGTAATTAACCGGCAACAACAAGCAAATAGGTCATAGATCTACACTGTCTACAGCACAGTACTTTGGTTCTATCTGTCAAGTGATCTCTGTCACTTAAACACTTAATTTCAAGCGAAGTTAATAGATTCCTAGTTAAGTGCAAAGTTACTCAAGTTTATAATTTTTAACTGTCTTGTTTCAAAGTTTCTTTTGTGTGTGTGTGATCAAATCATGAAAAGATAAAAGAACAAAACTATTCATTTTATTCTACTAACGTCATTGACATATTCCAAACAAGCAAGAAATGAAGCAGGAACACGTACCACCCGTGTAAACCTCCGTGTAATCCTGGAGAAGTTGAGCTCCTCAGCTCATCAGACATAGCATCTTAGAGTATTTTGAGCTATGTGGCAAGGTCCAAAATAAGCTTTCCATCTAAATTGTCAAAATCTCCAAATGATGTGCCCTGGAGAAAGGGTATAAGTGCCTCTGAGTGAAGCAACAGAGGCAAAAATTGCCAAGTCTGGCTAAAGGCCCCGTGACAATATATTACTCCATTATAGAGTTTCACCCATAGGAATCCTCCACGGAAGGACTCAAGAGCCCATCCCCTACTCTTTGCCAGGGTCCAGGGTGCTTGAGAGGCCATGTCACACTAACCAGGCTGCCCCACTGCGAGGGAAAATATTGCCTCCGTGTGAGAGACCCTCATGGGAAAACGCAAGGGTTCTCTACCTCCATTCTAAATTGTCTTCTGTTTTTTTTATTTTCCTTTCCTCTTACCAAAACGTAATGACACATTAAAACTAAACAGTCTTGCCTTGTTAAAGATCTCTGCTCCACTTTCTATAGTCAATGAGTACAGGGACTCAAGATCCCCTTCTGTGCTCCACCCTGGGACAGAGCCCTGGGTCCTCTCCTTCTTTCTATCTCTGTTTGGATGCCTCCCGCCTTCTCTCTGCCCCAGCTTTTATCTCAGCCTAATCGCTAAATTTCTGGCTGGGTATCAGCCACCTTTTGTCCCCTCTCCGGAACTCTGTTGGCCTTGTTTCTTCTTTGTGTTTATCTCTATTTCTTTTTCAGCTATCACTTTCTCAGTGTCCTCTGCTTTTCCCAAATAAACAGAAAACAAGTAGGAAAAGTGAACCACAAAGAAAAACAAAACCAAACCACTTGTACTGACCAAACCTAGGTCGGGGGAAATCCGGCCCACTGTGGCCGTGTTAGCTTCTTCTATGACGGGGAGCCTTCCGACCCGCCCTCAGAGACTTCCTTCCTCTACACAATATTTGCATCTTTAATGTACAACCGAAGACAAGCTCTTGGCATACATGCAAAAGCTTTGTGGAAGATAGGATTTTTAACCTCAGGTTGAACTACTAAGCACTGGAAATTTTAAGAGTTTGCCTTGACCTTTTGGGTTACTCGGGATGGGGCCTTGCCTGGCAGTTGTTAATGGTGGTTTGATTGGGCTCCAGTACTGTTTTTGAAGAATCTACTTAAGAGTCTGGCCAAGTTAAACACATTTTCTTTTCATCTCTGCTCTCAAGTCCAGGTCTTCAGTCGTTCTTTGGCTCCTCTCTGGACTCTCTCCAATTTGTTGACAAATCTTCCCATCTTCACTTAAAACTATGGCTGAATGTCTTCCCGATAGTATCTCACACAGTGTTTCCTCAAGTTCAGCATTTCACTCTATCCCTGCCCACACACTGAGCTAGATGTGGAAGCAAGAGTTGGAAAAAAAAGGCAGCAAAGCTGCTCGAGGGAGAAGAGTGCAGGCAGGACAAACGGACAGCCTTTCAGAGGAGCGGATCTGACCTGTCCTGGGCTGGGAAGAATCCTGTGCTTTGCTTTACTGAAAGTGGTGTCTTTTACTTTTTCTATATAAACATATATATGGATATCATTGCTGAAAAACTTATACAAATAAAGAAAATATAAAAATCACAATGCACAAGCCACAGGTCACTATTGATACATTGCCATGTTTCCTTTTACTCCTTTACCCCTAAATATTTTAACTTACCTAATTTTGTTAATCATATATTTTCTCATGTTTTTCTCTCATTTTTTCCAGAAATTGCTATCTGCATTAGAACTGCACTGCTTGTCAGTGCCATAACTTTTATGATCATTCTTTTCTTTTTCTATATTTTCTTTTATTATTTTTATTATTTATTTGCTTTCTATTTTTAGTTACTTTTCTTTCTAGATATTATTGGGGTTTACTTTGCTAGCTTTTCAAAAAGGAGTTTCCATCTAAATTTCCAACCTCTAAATTATGTGTCTTTGTGTCAGAATGTAAGCACTTTGTTTAAACATAAAAATAAGAGTTGACAACATTACCTCCTTCAGTCCCAGAGAGTGTTCATATCTTCATTATTTCATTACATTTTTTGTCAGTAAAGACTCCTAGTGCTATCAATTATATCTTCATATTTTTCAAATATCTATTTTAGTTCACCTTTAAATCATAGGCTTTATATATTGTGTATGTATATATTTTTGGGTTTCTAGTTTTTTAGCTTTCTACCCTTATTTCTGAAAGCAAAAGTTTCTCATTCGGTAATAACTGTGACAAAATATGCATAACACAAAATTTTCTATTTTAACCACTTCACGTGTATAATTCTATAGCTTTCATTACGTTTATATTATTGTGCAATTATCAGCAAGATCCAGCACATTCCAGAACATCCCCACTGTCCCACTCTGAAACTATATACATTAAGCAATAATTCCTCATTTTTCTGTACCTTGAGGTCCTGGCAACTGCCATTCTACTACTGTTGGACTGACAACTCTACATATCATGTACAAATGGAACCATATCATATTTGTTCCTTTGGGACTGGCCTACTTCATTTAATGTTGATATCTTCAAGGTTCACCCACAGGGCAGCATGTGTCCAAACTTCCTTCATTTATAAAACTGCATCATATCTCAAGGTGCATATGTACCACATTTTAGTTTTCATTTTTTTCTTCTCACCAGGTGATAGACACTTGGATTTATTTTACTTTGGGATTTTGTGAATAAGGCTCTACATGTACATATACAAAAACATCTATTCGAGTCTTTGCTTGCAATTTCTTTGAATATACATTCAGAAGTAAAACTGACAAATCATGAAACATGATACCTCAGTTCATGAACTTAATTCACTCCACAATTCTAGAGAAGGTGACCTGAGATCCCATGTTGAAGACCAAGGCACTGAAAATTGCCAACAGCAGTGACTGCTGGTTCCTGAGCCACCATTCCTTTGAATTCGTTTTTAGCCAAGGAGAAATTCCTTGCCAGATTAGTTCCGTATGTAGGGTTCACAGTTATACAATGACTGGTTATTTTGGATGTGTGCAGTCCAGGCCCTCTTGTCTCAATTCAGAATATCTCTGAAAAACCACCCAATCCTAGAAACTTCAAATGGATTTGATTAGCTGAACTCAGGGTTACTCTGTCAGTCTTAACTATTCATTCATTTCCAGGTGTCTCAAGACTGGACCTATAATATGCCCTCACTTAAATCTCTCACTTCAAACCTCAGTTCCCTAGACAAAGTGACCTAAGCCTCAGCAACCTTTAAAATGAGATTATTTTACTCACGCTTCTGTATTGAGAAGACCAAATAAGATTATGAACATGAAATCATTGAATATAATGAAAAAGATTCAGTTTTTTAATCCACCTTTTCTTACCAGGTACTTGATAACTACTTACTGAAATTCAAAGGAATTTACACAGAAGAAAGATGTATGTTACTTTGTTCAGTGGGAGGAGAATTTCAACAATGAACAAACTTTCAAATACTCACAACGCCTGGTGGGTGCTCACCTGAGTAACTGCTTGAAGCATAGAAGACAAAGGAGTGGATGAGTGAAAAATCAACCTCATTTTCACATTTTCTATCATTGTCAAGAACAATTTAAGTGTTACTTATCTACTCCATTGCTCTGTTCATGGACATCTGCTCTCACAGGAAAAAATAATGCTAATCTATTCACTTACACTTCTATTGACTAAAGGAGAGAATGCTTACCAACTCCATAATATCGTTTCTTGTCTTATAACAAGTTCCCAGTAAATATCACTTAGTAGTGACCATTAATTTTATTGTAGAAATTAGACTTTTTCTAAATGTTGACTCATTTCATCCTCCCACCATCACTTTTACATCCTTACTTCTACATTTCAATATGAAAAATTGAAATTCTGGGCCAGGATTTAGCTCAGTGGTTCTGGTGCCTGTCTTGCAAGCAGGCATTGCCCCAGTAATGACATACTGGATGTGGAGACTCATGTCCAGCAGCAACCAGTACCACATACCACAGTGCCAGGCATGGTGGCTCATGTCTATAATCTCAGCACTCGGGAGACAGAGGCAGGAGGATTGCTGTGATGTGAGTTTGAGGCTGAGCTCAGGGCCAGTCTGAACCACAAAGTGAAACTCTGTCTCAAGAAAAAAAAAATTGAAATTCTGAGAACATTAGAAATGTTCTTAACTAATTTGTGTCCTTAACCTAGTCTTCAACTCTCTCTTACTCCCAGTCAAGGTTAATTATTATTTATCTGGTCAGCCCTATCAGAAACTTGAGAATTATTCTAAACTCTTCCCTCTCCTTTATGCCCTAGGCCCAACCTTTTATTTTTTTTTTTCTGCCTCCTTCCTCGTTGCCTCCCAGAGAAGTCTCTGAGGGGACCCAGCATACATCTCCTGAATACTCATCATTCTGGGTATGTTGATGGTTTCTGGCTTCGAGCACTCACAATTCCCTGGCTGAAAGCTTCTCTTTTTCTCAGAAACTGACTCCACATAGGTCTAGGAAAAGTATACAGTGTCAAAGAGCTACTGTTCTTGGGAGAGGTTCCCCACCAATGACAGATGGCAGTGGCTGGATAAATAACCCCCAGTGCCCCAATTAGACAACACAAGTATTGATACACTCTGGACAGGATCCTGGCCAGAGTCGGCTTCCATCCCACGTCAGTAACCTGATGACTCCAACATGCTCTCCAGGATTCCTTCCCTTTGACACATCCCTGATTTACTATCTATTCTATGCCTGTACTCTCCCATAGAAATGACCGTACCCAAATCCTGCTCTTTGGATCTGCTTCTCAGAGAACACAACTTGAGACTCCCTAGATTCTCGCTTAAGTTCAGAAATAATTTTATTTCACTTGAACATTCACAATCATATCCTAAATTTTCTCTGTCAGTTTTTGTCTCTCCCTTCGGATCCTCCCTCAAAGATTTCTAAAACATGAAGATGATCATGGCCTTCTGTGGCATGAAACCTATCAGAAGCTCTCCTGGTATGTAGGATAAGATGTGAAATATTCAGCGAGGATTACAAGGCCCCTTGTGGTCTCATAATCCTACCTCATCTTCCTTTCTATCCACATATCCTAACTCTCCCTAATTCTTCCATTGGAAAGTTCGTGTGGAAAAGTGCCTATTCCTTCAGATGCACTGTGCTATGCCAAGCCTGTGTGAATTAACACCTTTGGCATGTTCCTACTCCAAACAATGTCCTACTGGTGATTTTAGTGGGACACACTTCAAATGAGCACATGAATGTTGTGTATCTCCAAGATTGCACTAGTCACACTGCTTTCTACTTATTTACTACAGTGACAATCTCCTCCACTCTGCTAACAGTTTCTTGAAGGCAGGTACCAATCTCCCAGGTCAGTGAGTTTCCACTATCCCCCAGCACATACAAGGTGCTTTAGGAAACTGTGTTGTAGTAGTAAATGATTGAGTGCATGGATGTACAAAATGCAGTAGCTGTTGGATCTGGAATTCTGGCATAAGTATGTCAAATCCCAAAGTCTTCTGCTTTTCCCACCTCTATGCACTCTCTACAGGAAAGAGCTGATACTGTGACATTCTGCTGCTGTTCTCAAGTTTTCTTATAGTGGATTTGTTTCCTTCACACATTTTATATTATAAAATCCCAAGACCCTTTTCTGTGGTCAAGAAAAGCACATAAGGATCTGAAGCTCTCTCCCTCCAACAATCAGGTCTGCCTCCTCTTTTGTGTTGTATCTGGTCAAGTATATCTAATAATCTCCTCCACTGTCTCACCCTACAAACTCTCACTCTTTCATTCTTTTTAGTGCAAGACAAAAGAAAAGAGAGTAGACCAGGACAAAGTATTGCTCTGAGAAAGGTGTCAGGACTGAGCAACTCTCCGGAGATGACCAGAAGTGGGCAGGAAGGGAAGAGGTGAAAAAGGAAGTCCAGCCTAATTGCTCCCACCTGGAACAAGAGGAAGAAGGGACTTCAGATGATTTTTCACATAATTCAGAAATAATGAATCCATATCTTAATAACTGCCTCATGGACTGGCTCCATAGTAATTTGGACCAGTTATTAAATAACCAGTGAAACTTCATTATCAATTTGGAATTCAAATAATGCTTTCACTTTAAGCTTTTAGAAAGACTCTTTCCTCACCTCTCCCCATCCCAACTTTGTGGAAGAAGGAGTTTATGACAGTCAAGACTTTGCTAATGTTTTAAATGGTAATGAGAACACCACTGTTGCTGCCCTGGGCCCCTTATTGGATGAAAATAATCTGGTTTGGGTTCCTAAATTCTCTGTCCCCAAATCCAGAGACTTATCAGTCTGTGAACATTCCCATTCCCAGTCAGATGTGGTGGCAAATACCTGTGATCCCAGCCCCCTGGAAGGCTGAGGTCAGAAGATTGCAAGTTTGAGGCCAGCCTGGGCAACTTACTGACTTAACAAGACCTTGACTGGAAATAAAAACTAAAAATTAAAATTAAAATTGCTGATCAAATAGGTCAGTGGAAAGAACAAGGATCCAATCCCATAGATCAGCCCCATAAGAGCCTGCTCTCATGTGGAACCCAGAATGTCTAAAGCTCCAGTCTAGTGGGCTCAATAGCTTCTCCTGCCCCTCACTTGTCCTCTCCAGGTGGCAGGTCCTCCCATCATCATGAATGGGACTGTGATTATACTTCCAAGAGGGACTTAGCTGGACAACTATCTTTTAGGACAACTATTATATAATTGAAATGCAATTTATTATGCCTATTATTTATTTTTTTTCAGGAACTTCCATTATTTAAGGAGGGTATCATCAGCAGCCCATGGGAAATTTCCTTCTCAACTCTAACTGAGCCTGATAGGGACTGAGCCCAAGGGTTCTCAACTATTATGTATGTGCCTCACCACTACTGTACTACTTGATGACTATAAAGGCTTCAACACTGAAATCCAAAAAGCCTAGATAAAGATGGAGTAAAATACTCAAGTGTATCCACAATGAGATCTTCCTGCTTTCCCCTAGAAATCTGCAGCCTTGGTCCTGCCCTCCTTTCCCTCCTTACTGGTCATGGGCTTGGTGGAAGTTTTCTCATCAGTCAGTGCAGGCAGAGGTTAGAGTGAAGGGGAAACAAAAGACATTATTTAAAGCTATGGACACAACTGACTTTGCACCCCTGGACCTTGTGGAAGAATAAGGCTTACTCTTCCTCAAGGTGTTTGCTTTGTTCTGTACAGTTTTCATCACCAGGTCCTTCAGCTGTGCTGTTACCATCATCCTGAAGGATAGGCATCCCAGCTCAAAACCTTGGGCAACTAATTTTAACTTCTTCCTGTTCAGGGCTTTTTACTTTCTGGTGGACATTATCCAAGAGAGGTTAGCTACCTGCCTATCCTTGTAATTTCTTTGTGTGTGTGTGTGTGTGTGTGTGTGTGTGTGTGTGTGTGTGTGTGTGTGTGTGTCACACACTAAAGACTGAACCCAGAAGTATATCCCAAGCCTTTTTTAAAATTTTGAGACAGGATCTCATTAAGTCATTAAGTTTCCCCAGATGGCCTCAAACTTGTGATCCTTCTGCCTCAGCAGAGTTATAGATATAGATAGACATAAACGTAAGTACAGACATGTAGTTATAGACTCTTGTTTGCATCTTCTGGAAACAATCATACTCCAAAGGATAAAGACAAGCACTCCTTAACCTAAGAATGCTGGGGCTGCAGCAAGTCCTGCTAGCCCTGGCTGACTCCACAGTCCAGCCATCAGACACAAGCCTGGAGAGTTCCTACCTAGGGCAGGTTACAAGCTCTCCAGATACTCCACAGAAGCCCCTCACTGGGCTCAAGACAGCCCAGACCCCCATTTTACATGTTCTGGGGGAGGGCTGTTTCTGTAGACAGCATAAGAGCTTTCTCCAAAGAATCTACTTTCCAATCTTCTCTTCATCTCTGATCTCAGTTTTTGCTTTATGGGAAGTCAACAAGAGGATTCAAAAGTCAGTAACCTCTTTACAATCTTTTTATAAAGTTGGCAAGTTGGGATGTGCCTGGTGTTCATTCTTGGCACCTGATAATTCCCATGTTCACACCTAGATGAAAATGGGGTAGGAAGGGGACTCAGATTACTTATCCTGCTGCCAAGATTTAAGAGGGTCTATGCTCCTCCACCAGGTGATAGAAAGCAGAGACTCAGAAGAGTAAAGAAACTGCTCGAGTCCATGTATCCATATGATGAGAATGATGAGCCATATGATGTAATCCTTGAGCCTTTATGACTTTCATCCTAGTGTTTTAACTTCTTAGCCGTGGTGTCACTAGGGATCACATGTAAAATATTTTCTTTTGGATGCAGAGAAAGCTCAGGAACACACTTTCTCCAGTACTGTCAAGGTTAGTTGCGTCCAAGCATTAAGACTGGCTTTGCCTGCTTTGCTCTTGGTTGGAAGCTGCCACAAGATATCCTGGAATTTGACTCAATACTATGGCATGTTTAGCAAGATTCTAATGAAAACATGGACCAAAAGTCAGCAGCAGCATCTGTGAGCTTGTGTACTCCTTGTCTCCCACCAACCCCTTGGAAGAGAACTTTCACTGGTTTGAACGCATTAGCGCAGAAAGAGCCTGCTCTGCTGCTCCATGCAGCTGTCTCCTGGTATCTTCCCAGGCATCTTCTACAAGGCCTGGAGACTTGCTAGTCCCAAGAGGCCCCACTCTGTCATTTTGCCATATCAGGATATGATAAGTTAATGGGCATCAATTTGTTTCTCCTTTGGGGTGTTACACCCTTTTCAGAGTCTCTCCCTCTGGCTAATTCATACTGTAGCCCATCAGTGTAAAGAGCCATAAAGGAAAAAGTTGCATCAAGTTCACTCTAGAAAATGGACTGCTTCTATTTCTCTCTTCATCACGGCCTGCCTTTCCCCATCTTGTAGGTCCACCCCAACGCATGTGCACTCACACTTCCCCAGATCCTAAAATCACACACTCATTTTGCATGCAAATAAAAATATTTATTATGCAACTACTGAATATCTTGTGATGGGAACCATAAATCTTAGAGTGGATCCTGCACAGATGCTTCAGGGAGCTTGGACCTGGAAGAGGAAGAAAATCTACATATCCAGGCTTAGGTCTTTCTCAGACCTGTTGTACAAGTCACCTTCCACCACCCTATACTTGGGCAGCACAATCATAAGTTCTCAGTGGTTTCAGCAGTTGACATGCAGCCACTGTCCTTGTCAACCCACATCTACTCCATTTCCCATTCTTTCTGGAAGGAGCCAGAAGGACCAGCCTCTCTGGGATGGGTTGACCTCATGAGAACACCATGCAGAGCAGTACAAGAAGTGCCCCCATGTCTTCTCCCTTGAGTTCCATTGACCATTGAACATCACTGGCCAACTCTGTTGTCAAGGGAGCAACAAGGAAATGCCACAGGGACTGGCACAGTTGTGAGTACAGCAAACACTTGAAAACTATGATGCAGTCCTTTACATATGACACTCAAGAGGAATGGGTGAAGTGCTTCAGGGACCTGAAGACAAGAAGACTACCTCTAGCTAAGAGAAAGAGAGAGACTTTCTAAGAAAGGTCACGACAAGCTGAGTTTTGAATCTGGGGATCAGGATGAGAAAAAATAAAGGATTGGGGAATCCTGTTGCTCTGGAGATAAAGTCCTGAGAAATCTCTGAGCAGTTGGAAAAGAGTAGCGTAGAGAAGAAACGGGGAAAAAAATCAACCTATGGTTATGGAAAACCTTAAATCCAAGTGTTATTAGTTAAGCTTCTCTAGAGAAAGAGAAGCAATAGAAAAATATATATCTACTTACACAAGTGGGTTTTTGTAGGTAGGCTTACAGAATCAGAAGTGAAAGTCCAACATAACCCTGTGTGTGCTGGAGAACCAGAGGGTCCACTAGAAGCTCAGTCCAAGAAGATGGCAGATACAGAGCAAGAATAGTCGAGAGTATAGCACCAGTGCAAGGTTGAAGGTCTGAAAGCTCCCCAGAGGATCACTGGTATGAGTCATGTTGGACGACTCTTCCTTTTTGATTCCGTCCATCCTACATGCCTATGGGTTGGTGCCACCCACAACCAGCATGGGTCTCTCCCTCTCAGTTAGCGGATCTACCTACACCTCAAACATCCACAGAGGCTCCCAGACTGTGCTTCGTGAATCTCCTGGGCCTTTCTGTCTCAGATCAGCTTCTCATTTCACAATCAACAGTGGCAAATGTCAAAGTCTCACTTGGACAAATGTAGAGAATCAGGGCAGACAGAGATACAGCAAAAGACAAGGAGATTATGTGGCAGATGGTTTAACCTTATTTGCTTGGTCAGGACTTGATTTCAAAACCCCAGTTTTGCAGGCCTTCCTTAGTCCCTGTTCCCCATTAGTTCAAGTCCTAAAATAGGCTCAAATTCCCCTTATTTGTCCCTAAAGACTATTCCACCTTGGGAAAAAATGTATCAGTTGAGCCTTTTTCATTCCCTTGGCCCCTTTACACTTCATTCTAAAATTGTGTGTTTATCTCTGTGTTTGGGTGTGTGAATGCATTTATCGTTTAGAGAAATATCAGTTTTCAAACACGGGAGTATTGCTTTCACTTTTTAAATTTTGTAGTTCAGGGCTACCCACAGCTTTATATGTTGCAAGGACAGTTCAAATGAGCAAAGATACAGAGGCCCAGTTGTGAGATGAATGGTATCACTTATGAAAGAGTTGAAAATAAGTTAAGAAGTCAGATGGAATCTACTGATACATTTACACATCTACCTATAGTATATACACTGCCACTGAATTCTCAGACTCATTATAATTTTTTCACATACTGTCTTTCATATTCCAATATTAACATCACATAAATGAAGTCAAATATGTCACACTAACCTAGGTTAGAGTATACGTGCTTAGTCTGACATTAACTAAAATACTCAGGGGAAGTCAAACACATGCTAATGAATAGAATTCTATTTCTCAAGCACCATGTCTTACGTGCATTCACTACAGAAGAGGTCAGTGGGAAAGTTCAAATAAGCAAGTCCCAAATTCTAAAATCCACCTTAATATCCATAAGGTCAATTAGCTATAAATATTTTCTTGCCTGAAATTCCCACTTGCCGTGAATTTCTCACTAATGATATTTCTCCAGGGCTTTCAGAATTTTGGAGTTCTCTGCCTCATTAGGACTCGGAACTCGTCTGATCCCAGAGGGAGCCCAAGTGGTGAGGTTGAAGGGGAGAAAATAAGTCCAGATTTCTTGGAAAGGAGACTGGTGGTGATCTCAGTTTTCAACATTCTTTCTCAGAAGGAAATAACAAGGATGGTGTAGATTACAGAAATCCATGTCCTAATGTAGACTGAAATAAGGATTCTTAAGGCACCTACATTCTAACTGGTGTAGTACCATGCCATACCAAAGATGGTCTACAGAATCCTGGTAATCAAATGGCCTTTCCTTTGGTGTTGTAACAAATCCCTGCACACCACGGAGCTTTGAAAAACAGAAACAGATTTTCCCTCAGTTGTTGAGGTAGGAAGTCTGACATCAAAGAACCAGCAGAGATGTGCTCCTTCTGAGACTTCCAGGGAGCCACCCTTCCTCATCCCTTCTGGTGGCGACCAGCAACCCTTGTCATTCCTTAGCTTGTTGACATAAGAAGACAGCATCAGGCTCCATCCTCACACATTCACCTTCCGCTTCTCCCTTCTATATCTCTCAGAGTTTTCTTGTGAAGGAAATAGTCTTGTTGAGTTTAGGGCACTCAGAAGTTCAGTATGACTTTGTCTTTCCTCGATTATACTTGTGAAGAGTTTATTTCTAAATAATGTCACTGTCACTAATAGCAGGTGAACACGAATTTGGAAAAAATTACTATTTAACCCATCAAATATGAAGGAACAACCGAAGGGCAAAGGAATAAATGTGGTTCTTTAAGCTTAAAGCCACAGTCATAAAGGATAAGCACACAAAAGGGCTAGAGATCTGAACTTGTACAGCCATCTTGCAAGCTAAAGAAGGGGAGCAAAAACTTAATATGTATTTGCACCCATTACCCTTGAATTTATTTCATGTGTTATTCAAAAGAACTCGAAGTAAGAAGGATTTTTAAATTCCCAGTGGAATATTAATTATTCCTTAGGGGATCAGTTATTCACAAAGCAGACACTACTTAACGTGCACAGTTCTAGGTATATTGTGTAAATTATTTCATTGAACCCTATCAGTCATGACAAGCGGTGATTATTTTCCCTATGCTGCAAGTAAAACACTAAGCTTGAACAAATTATTTCCTTTCTTCAAGGTTATCTGACATTACTTAGCCTCTATTTGTATTCAAATGGAAACAAATACAACATTGTATTTAATCAAATTCATTTATACAATTTGCGTAGCATATTAGCTAAAGTCTTACTTTCTATGGATGACGGAATCTGATACCTAAATTAATTGATTCACTCATTGCTTAGGGCAGAACTTTTCTTGAATCTTTTTCCTGACCACCCAGAAATCTCAGTACATAAAGAGGATATCTGTGTCTTTCTCACTACCATTTGATGGTGGAATTATAAATGGTTTGTATAAATCCTCAAATCAGGATTTATAGTTAAATCCCAGAGGATGAGAAAGACTCTCAGAAGCCATGGAATTCAGTCCTGAACCAAAACCTACTATATAACGATCATGTTATTTGGGGAAATTCAATTCCCCAGTTTTGAATACCTATGGTATGGTCAAGTCTCTTTTATTGTTGTATAACTATAATAATTTCTAAATCATAATATCATTCTTAAGCATCTATTCAAAAAGCCATCAGTGGTTAGAAACACATTGTAATGGGTTTGAAGTTCAAGTATTTCTTTGACTACAGCCCAATTTCTTTCACCCTATATTGATTTGTATGAATGTGGAGCATCTTATTGCACCTAGGTAAAATATAATATTACCTCAGGGTACTCTAATGATAACTCCTACTCTCAATGCCTCTGTTCTTGCAATGTCTTTGAGATGGTTTTAAATGTTTACTGTGCATTCCCCTAAGGACAAGATGCTTTCTGGAGCAGAGTTTTCATTCTTTGGGGGTGAAACTGACCCGTGGGATTGCACAGCAGACCCCTCCCCTTGAAGGAAAACCTTGGATCCATGTGTTTGGCAGATGATTAAAGCAATCTCTGTTTACAGGTTTTTCTTTGACCCAGTAAAATCAGAGAAAAGAGAAAACACTAGCGACTTTCCTCTCTGTGAGGAGTTCTAATCAGTAAGAGCCACACACTTGATACCTCCCCAAAATGAGCACATTGAAGTTATGTTGGCGAATTCACCAATAAACAGCAGAGCTAGAAGATCTGCCTTTAATAAGGCTGCATTTATTTGCAGTCCTCATTTAGATCTGTTTCTTAGATGTAGGATAAGATTTTTATGAGATCTAGGGTTGCAAAGAGTAAGTTTTACCTGGTCTTTTGCTCCACAGGGCCACCCGGAAATCCAAGCAGAAATTGACCCTATTTGAAATGCATAAATTTAGTTCAAAACATTAGTAACATTTAAATAAACCATGTTAAATTGTAAAAAGAGAAATATATAACTTCAACTAATGAGTATTATTGATTAGTTATATGTGTATAATTTGGAGGATATTGACCAAAATTGCTTTGTAAATCATTTTTATTTGGAAACTAAATACGTGAATGAAAGAAACTATTAGATGTGTTTGAGATCAGTTTCTCCAGGTTTCTCAGATATTAGGATATGCTTGTAACAAAGAAAAATCCAAAAACAAAAAAAGAGAAAGAAAACTATTCAAGTTGGAAGAGAATTTTTGAACCCATATTGTGATGTCCGGAATCCTGCCTCTCAAATTAGTATTATGGTTTAGACATAAAACACCTAACAAAAGGCTCCTGTGTTTATAGTCAGTGCTTTGAAAAGTGAAGGAATTACAAAGACTAATTTCATTAGTGGATTAAATCATCAATGGATTCATAATAGAGGGCATCACTGAGAGGTATTGGAATCTACAGGCAAAGTCCAGTGGAAGGAAGTGGCTCATAGGCTGTGACCTGGGAGACTGTATCTTGCCCTAAGCCCATTATTCAATGGCTTTCACTCTCTCTGCTTTTCTGGCTGCTGTAAGGTGAGTGGCTTTGCCCTACCATGCCCTTCCATGTGTCGCTCTGCCTTGCTGTTGACTAATAGCAGTGGAACCAAAGAACCATGGACTGAAACTGCTGAAGCCAAGAGTCAAAATAAACCTTTCCTCCTCTTAGCTACTCATATCAAGTATTCTGTTACAGCAATGGAAAGCTGACACCGTGAGTTATACAGATGTCTAACTATTTTAGAAATCATCAGGTCAGGAGATACAAGGAACAGAAGGTAAGATTCTGTTTTCCAGGTGAAATCAGTAAGTAATAACAACACAGACAGAACTTCAGACAAATAATTATAAGAAGAAAATAACTGCTTAAAACAAGAAGGTCTCATTTCCTCCTGAAGGGAAGAGGAGCAAAAGGATAGAACAGGGATGAGATAGTTGAGGAATTAATACAATCTTCTGGTTAAGTACTATTAGCCACCATCTGGGTGTCTGCTTAACTTGGATATTCTGTGATCTGTGAAGTGTCCAGTTCATTGAGCCATTGTATTCCTACCAATTTTCTTGACACAGTCCTTTTTGTCATATGTCTTAGAAGCCAAATCTTCAACTTTTCCTTGATTTCTAAGAAGAGCATTTTTATCCTTCCAACAAATTTTCATTTAAAATATCTCTTTAGCATTATTTCAATACCTTCAATACAAACAAGTCCACGTAGGTAGTCAGTTAGAGGTCGTAAATGAGTTGTAGGAGCAGGTGGGGAGGCTCTGGTATTGCCTAAGGGACCGTCCCAAATGAAAGAACCCTTTGGCCACTCTTTCAGCCACTGTCTGGCAGTGCTGGCTATCCACTTCCAGGAGGAAAAAGTTGCCCCGTGAGAAGCTGATTACTCCCAGAGATGATTCATCAGTAACAACACCTGTTTCTTGAGAAAGAAGCTGTCCACAGTCAACAAGGAGAGAGAGAGAAGACAAAAGTCCCACTTCCCTAAGTATTTGCACCGATGCAAAATGGACATTGCCAAATTTAAGAAGTCCTCTTCACTCGGGGCACTCAGGCCCCATTTCAGTAACCACATTATATGTATAATGGGCAGTTCAGATCAGTACCACTTGGAACTCATTTAAAATTTATGGCTTCCCCCAACTCCTGTTTTCTGGATTCAGACTCAATTTATGGCTTGGAACACAGTGTTTCCTACAGGAAAATCTTTGAAATGTGCGAGAGAAAAAAGGGCTCTTGGAGAATATTAAATATCTCTTACAAAACACCATGCTGATGAGTAAATGAGAGTGTAAATGAATCCAGATAAAAAGTATTGTGTTTCCATGGAAATGCTCAGGGGCTTAAGAGTTAAGGGAAAAAGTTTTGTGGGGAAATGTGTTTTAGGTTATGCCAAATGCATAACGTGTGCAAAAGCGTTTGAGATATTTTTCCTACTAAGATGCCGCCACATTAGTCCTTCTCAGTAATTAGTAAATTAGACAAGTAAAATTTATGTGTAAATTCAATGCAATTCATGAACATGAATAATGACCTCCAAGTACAAACAGCAATTAAATACAGAATATTTGTAGAGTTGCCCTCCAGTAAATTCCAGGCTCTAAAGAAGTTATGAATTAGGCCATGAAGAGAGAGATGCAGGCATTGACTTACAGAATTTGATTTGATTTTTAATGTGGCTTTTAAATTATTTTGAATATTTAGTCATTTTAAGAATGTGGATGGAAGAAAGTAAAATAGACTGTTTTAAGTGGGCCCACAAGTCAAATTTTCATTGTCCATAACTCTAGAAAAGGACAAAAGAAAATAAATTTTGGTAGAGTGAAAAGAATCTGCTTCTGTTGAGTTACACTTGTGAGCTATACACTTTGTTTCTTCTTTGGACACTAAGGGATACAATAAACTCTTAAGCATCTAGGGGGTTTTTGACATCATTAGAGTAGGCACTTTTGCCCAGTATATATGAGAAAATGACACAATGAAGTATTGTCACTTCCTCTTCAATGAAACTCTGCTGATAGCTTCTCAATCAGAGACACTGATATGTGTTCACTCTGAAGATACAGAGATGAAAACCATGATTTCCATCCTGCAAAGGCTGGTGAAACACCTCAAGTGTTTGAAACCAGAAGTGTTTGAAAGAACACAAATGAGTCCAACTTATTTGAAAAGTGCTCCGAAAACTTTTAACTCACACTTACATCTTCTTTATTTTCCAAATCCTTGCAGTAAAATGATGTCCATCAACCTATCCATGTCACAGTTCTTGCAAACTCCTTCTTTATCTGTGTACATTGGTCCCAAGTGAGGCTCTATAGCTATAATGTGGATCTCTATTTTCTTTGAATTTCCATCTGTCCTTTGCATGTCACAGTATGTAATAATTATCTGTTAATTTTTAAAAATAAAATAAAGGTCTATTGTGAAACATGTTCATTGAGCTTCATAAATTATTAAGTATAATGCATAATTATCAATATAATAAATTCACATTTCATGAAGACTATTGAGTAAAAAATCTCTCAGGGAATGATGGAAAAAAATGTTACCCTGTGGAGCAAATTCCATTCTCATGGGGATCTAAACAGAACTGTGCATGCCTTTATGTGGTTACTAAGCATAATACCACATCAGATATTTAGCAAAGCAAGACAATTCATCCTAAATGTCCTGATTGTTCCTGGGAGGACTAATTTAAATGAATATTGTACCCATTCCATTTTCATCATTGTAAACACCAACTATGACTGTAATTTTCTTGCAATATTTTCAAGCAAAATGTAATTCTATGGAGGAATTACAATTCAAAGAGGAGGTTCTTACTTGACCTCCTGAGAAACATGAACTTCAGTGGATCCATTGTGTTTTGAGTTATTTAGTCAGAGGCGAGGGTCAAGTCAAAATCAGACCAGTTTTAGTCTAATACTATCAGTGGGGAGAAAGAAGCAGTGGGATGATGTGGGTGGGCTTCCAAATTGCCTTTTCAAGCAGTTCCCCTGACAAATGGCTGGAGTCCAAGTGGATACGCACAGAGGAGGTATCAAAATAGTACTTCCAAAGCTCCCAAATGGGGCCTATTTCTGGGGCACTCTGAAATGCCGTAGCTGACACCAATTACAAAGAGACTGTGCTATTGAGAGTTGGCATGAACATAGAATGTCAAATTTTACTGTGAATATTTAAGGGATGAGAAAGTGCAGTATTGTAGGAACTACTTCTTCCAAAGCAGAAGGTACTTGCCAACCTAGTATTGCTGGCAGGGTTCTAAACCAAAGGAAAGAAGCCCCTATATAGAGTAGAAAAAGTGGAGAGATGCCATTGCCTTGAAACTGGATGATCTCTTTGGGTTTATACTTTTGATCATCCCCTGTACAAACAGGTCATCCCACTACTTTCCATAATGTCTTAGACAATGATGATGCCTCAACACTCTTCAATGCACTGGGCCTGTCTGCATTCCTTCATTTCATTCAACCCTTATAGAGCATCTTGCAAATGCCAGGCATCATGTTAATCAATGGGAATGTGACAACAATTAAGGTATAGGCCCTAATATCAAAGATCTTACTCCCCAGAAAAGGAAAAGAGTGCTTCCCAAAATAATTATTGTAGGTGATTCTTCTGAGCCAGGTTTGGTGGTGCATGCCTGTCATGGCAGCTTACTGGGAAGCTGAGGCTGAAGGATTAAACCTCCAAACCTACACTTAGCACCTTTGTGAGATTCTGTCTCAAAAGAAAATATAACAAAAGGACTGGGGAGGTAATTCAGTGCAAATGTTCTGGGTTCCATCCCCAGTATCACAAAAAAATAATAAAATAAATGCTCTGTTAAACAGTGTCCTCAGCCCTGGCACTGCTGATATTATGGGCTGGAGATCACTTTGTCAGAGGACTTTGCTATGAATAGTGGAATCTTTCCCACTATCCCTGACTTCTACACACTGTGTGAAAGTAACACTGTCCCACTCAAACTCCAGATACTGTCAAATATTCCAAGGAGGCAAGATCATGCCCGCATGGAAACCACTGTGCTGAAAGTGCCTCCCAGGACCTAGGGAAGCACATCGAATGGAGGCTTCATTCCACCTAGAGGCTTGCTTTGAGTTTCAAAGTTCATTTATTCAAGAAGGAGAATAAGTACCTATCGGAGGCAAAAGGCAATTGTAGTTGGTGGGAAACACCAGTTCTTCTATGGAGGGAAGTTGATGTGTGACCCTCTGTGAGATGTGCCAAGGGAAAGTAAAACCAGTGAGCTAGTGACAACCCAGTCCATGAAAAGCTTTGAGCCTCATGCCAACATCTTCAGAGGTCTGCATTTTACCCTCTGAAAATTGAGAGGCTACTACTGGAAGATTTTAAGCAAGAGATTTTTACGCATGAATCACAAAGGCTATGTGTTCAGTTGGCAAAACGATTTATAGCCAAGTCAAACATCCTGTCAACTACTGCCCAGCCCATAACAAATCACCATTGTGTCTCGGTCTCCTCCCCGAATGAGTCTCCCACATGATCTCTCCGAACTGAGTTCTCTGAGCTTAGAGCTCCTTCAGGGAAACCCGTAGCTGCCCTTCTCACAGAAGACTGCCTTTTCACTGGCTGTGAAATGCACACTCCACAAGTGTCTTGGAGGCCCTGCTATCCAAGACATGACAGGAAAAAACTCAGGAGAAACCCAAGCCAATGAAGCACTGTGCAGAACCTTTCTATCTATTTTACCAATTTCCTAATTTCTCATTTCCAAAATATACATTTTCCCTTTTAAAGGAACTTTAGTAGTTGAATGGGGGTGGGGAGGCTTACTGTCCAGCTCCTTGATTAAGTAAAAGTCATTACAAAATGTTCTACAGACAAGGAAGCACAGGGATTGCTCATTGCTAGTTTGACCCTTTAACATTAATTCTAATTATCTCAAAATGCAAACGCACTCAAATTTCCAGTGGATGATATTATTTTCTCCTTGCCATCGGACATAAAAGAAAGAAAAATAAACAGGAGATAGTGACAGCATTAAACTGGCAGTTACTTTTCTTTAATATTTCAAATTCAATTCTAGACCTGATTCTCTGTTTTGTCCTGGAGATTAGGGTAAGAAGATTGCTCTGATGAAAGTTTTGCCTTTCCAGTTAGCTTAATTAAGCAAAGAAAGGAGGAAGCCTGGAGGAGAGCAGTCTGGTTTATATCAGGGATAGAGCTTTGGTTTTTCTAACACACCACAGATTTTTGTTGTTTTATGTTTTCAACATTCTTCTGGCTCTTGGTAGAAGGGCCAGTTCCGTTTTTGAAATGAGTTAGCCCCATGGGTCCAGTGACTTGGCACTTTTATTGAATATGTGGTATTCTGATGACAGCAAACCAGAATCACAAAGATTCTGTACATTTCAAAATCATCTTCAACAGCTGAGAAAGGATGGATAACTAATATGTCAAAGATGAGCTCTCTGGGTCTCTAAATCTATAAAAAAAATTTTTTTCAAATCAGACCACTTACCCAAACACTCTCTCAAAATATAAAAAAATTATTTAGTGTGCCAATGTTACCTGTTATGGTGACTGGGATATAATAGATTCACAATCAGTCTTTAACATTTGGATTTAATGTCTGGTCTCTTGGCCTCTTTGTTGTCATATGCACTGCTAAAATGGTGCACACTTAATAGCAAACAATTCATTCTCACTTGTCTTGTATTTTTCTGGCTGGTCTAAAATGTTGCAGGTCAGCACCAAAAATCCTTCATTCTGGGATTCCTGTCTTCCCTGTCAAGCCAGGATACGGAATACCCTCCCTCCTCTCTACAAGGCAAAATATAACTTTTGGTAGCTCACAAAACACACTTAGTTCGCATCTCCAGAGACTAAGTTGCTCAGCTATGATTGATGCTTTACATTCCTAGTATTCCACTTTTTCCTCATTTGCAGTTTATGAAACAGGATGAAACCTCTTTGGCAAGAGGAAGCACCCCAAAGGCACAGTGAACATGTATTCCCTACTTCTACAGTCATTTTAAAAATCTGTGTTTGTTTCATGAGCACACATGGAGAACTAACTTGCCTTTTCAATGATCATGTTCTGTTGTTGTTGCTGCCTTGTGGTAGTAGGGATAGAACTCAAGACCTTGCATTTGCAAGGCAGGTGCCAAACCGCAGAGTTAAATCCCCAGTCCCTTTCACTGAGCACATGCCCACTGTCCATCCAAAGACTGCATCTGCAGAAACATGACTACAGAGTGCTTTTTAATAAAGTCAAAGTCATAACAGTCCTCTCTCTCTCTCAATTTCTCAATCTCTTTTTTTTTTTTAGACAAGGTCTCTCTTTGTGGTTCAAACTGGCCTTGAGCTCACTATGTAGACCACAAGAGCTTCAAACAGCATATTCCTGCCTCTACCTCCCAAGTGCTAGGATTATAGGTGTGAGTCACTACTCCCAGCATTGTGGTATGTGGTGCTGATTGCTGGTAGGTGTAAGTCTCCACACTCAGTACTGATGTATGTGGTTACCAGGGATCAACCCCTAGCCCTTGAGCTGGCAAGACAGGAGCCAGAAACACTGAGCTAAATCCCCAGCCCATAGTCCTCTCTTTTTAAAATTTTCACTTATTCGCATATATACTGGGCTCATAACCTTGTCCTGTTGTACACTGAAACAAGAGGATGATGTAGACAATGAGAAGAGGTTAAAATATTTACTTCCCCTAACAAGGAGATCAGTTAGTACTGCTCAGTATAAAAGACTGAACACAAGTCCTTTACACTGAGCTACATCTTCAACACTTTTCACTTTCTTTGTTTTGAGGCAAATTCTCACTGTTACAAAGTTGTTCAGGCTAAGCTCAAACTTGCAGTCTTCTTGCCTCGGCCTCCACAAGTACCTGCTAGGATTTCAGGCCAGTGGCCCCAAACTTGGCTACACTGATTAATTCCCAATGTTCAGATCAAGAGGAATAGAATTGAAAAGTGAGTTTGTACCTTCTCCTTATCCAATAAAAGAGCTACAGTAGAAAATGTTGTGCATAACAAGAGCTTGAAACAGAAGAAGTAGCACTGTAACATTAAAAGCCAGAGAGATAAGATGAAAAAAAATCCAGAAAACAATAAGGTAAAATGAAAGCAGATAAAAAGTTTCCTATCATCGCAAATATAAAGTTGAAACATACAATTACATCCCAGATATGACTAACATTTTGAAAATAACCAAGTGTTTAAAAAAAAAAACCTTTAAGAAATCAACTTTGTTGAGACAAAGTATGTTTTCAATAGAAAACAACAAATTTAAGCGCCCATTTCAGTGAGTTTGGACAAATTTTACACCACAACCATAATATACAGCTTTCCATGATTTCACAAAGCACTCCTTCCCAGGCAGCTAGCTCCCCGTCCCTTTCCCTGACAGAACTCTATGGTCAACTTTGTACCAGTAATTTTGAAAATCTCAATTGAAATAATTTTCTACGATAAAAATTACTTAAGGAATGGATTTAAAATGCAATGGAAAATGTGAATGATTGAAAAAATCGTATTGGACATTCTAAAGGTTGGCAAACTATTTCAGATGAGTCAAGAAACAGACTTTCAGAGCCATTTGAAGAGTTACAATACAGAGAAGAAAGTGGGATCATTCTGAGTTTTCTCAGGTTACTAGTAAAGTCTGTCAGCAATTTTAAAAAGAAGCAGAGGAGGAAAAGGACTGGGACTACAAGCCAGTCCTGTGTGTCAATTATATGTAGAAGTTCTAAATCACATCGCAGCCATTCAATCCCAATAGAATGCTAAAAGAATACAAGTGCCTTAAGAAATTTAATTCTGACAATTAAGAAGTCATTTTTAAATATTAGTTAACCTAATAGGGTAATGTATGCCTCAATTTGTCAATTTTATACCCCAAATCTGTAAATTTAATGCAATTTAAATAACGCACAAATGAGGTTTTCTTTCTTGGAGTTTGACAATGAGTTCTAAAACAAAGTGGAAGAACAATTGAACAAAGTTAGTAAATAAACTGTTAGGGAGGAAACACAGACAGGAGAATAGCACTATAAAAATGGGAAGTGATGGCAACAAGAAAATTTAGTCCCGATGCCAGTTTAGACAGCTCAGTGGACAGAATGAGATGTCCCAAAGGAGATGCACCGTCCAAGGATAGCATTTCTCATATTCTTTGCACCTAAAAGGACCTATATGGCAAATTCTCACCAATGGAATGCCAGCAGACATGAATAATGCCACTTCTGGGTTGATCTGGAAAAGGACCTACAGGGTCTTTCATCTCCCCTCTTCCTTCCCTTGGAAGCTCAACAGGAAGGACTTGTGGGACTGGAAGCTTGTGGTGGAAAGAAACAGGAACCCTGACTCATAGCACAGAGGGGACTGGTCCAGAGGAGCCATCCAATGAGGAGAGGAGCACTCTCAGCTATTAATAACTAGCTTCTGGTAGTGATGGAGGAGTTTTAATTGGTACTGATTGTAAGCTTCATGAATGGAAATATGCTTATGTTAGGCAATATGACATCACATTGTGAAGGTAGATTTGGAAGGAGATAAATACAGTCAGTCCTCAGGGGATGGGGTAAAGCAGAAAGTACATGGATCTCCAGACCACACGTTAACTGTGTGCTCGCTGAGAATAAGCCTGCTGAGTTTAGCCTCTTAGAAACGTTGCTTTTTGCACCAACTAGATAGTGCTACATTGGCTAATATAATCCAGTACTTAGAACAGTATAAGAAGCAATCATTTTTAACAGAGCTGTTACATCAATTTTGAACACTGAACTAGAAGGAAGAAAATATAAACAGTACTTCATAAAGTGGATGGTAATTGTCTTACATAAACACTGTTAAAATTCCATTAATCAGACAACAAAAAAATATTTTCATGAAAGTTGAATGTGTTGTTAAGGGTAAGAAATTCAACTCATAATTTATTACAGTTAATTAATTTAGTTAACTAGTTTACTAGTTAATTCATCATAGTTTATCAAGTTTAAGGAGAAACATATCAGAATTACAGTAAATTCTGACAATGTAATGCTAATTATTTGTGTTAAAATAAAACTAAAAATCACATTCTACTAAGAATAAGTAGACAGTTCCATGACACAAAAAAGTTATATTAATCAATAGGCAATACAATTATTCATAAACATTTAAATATAACAAAAGAAAGTTCATTCTTATTTTATTTAACATAGTGCTGAGAATTTAGCTATGCAAGTTAGATTTAAAAATGGAAACTGGCATAGAATTTTTAAAAGAAAAAAGAAAAACTATTCTCATCCATATTATTGTGCATCCAGAAAATCCTAAGGTTAAGGGAAAATTTTTAGAATAAATATATAAGAAAAATCAAAATTAGCTATTATATCTTATCCAATAAATTTCAAGGCTGTAATGGAACTTGAAAATGCAAAATATTTCTAAATAAGCCTGACAGAAATATAGTTGGAGACCAGAATAGTTAAGCAGAGAGGTGTCCTTGACTGATTGTCTGCTCTCTCTTTCTAGCCAATGCTTCCCATCGTCTCTCTCCCTTTCTTTCTTGCTGTTTTATTCAAAAACAGAACAGACCATTGATTGGAAACCCAGGATAGGCCAAAGCAAAGGCAGGTTGAGTGTCTGACTTCATATGGAGAACACAAATTCTTTGAAATTAAACAAAAGGTTATGATTTAGAGGGAAGATTGCATTGTGAATCCAAGAGACAAATAAATTAAGAAGACAGATTCTCAAGAAAGTATGAACAACAAATGAATAGTTAACTGTGTCAAGTGTCACTTAGAGGTTAAAATAAAAGAAAATTAAGTTAAATACTACATTTGGAAATAGGGATGTGTGCATTTGGATCACAATAGAACCAGAAAATCTTTTCTATAGAAACTAGATTGTAATTCCTTAAAAAGTAAACTGGAGATGCAGATGAAAACAACACTGAGATTTCATCTCACTCCACATAGAATGGCTGCCATCTCAGATTCAGCCAACAGCAAATGTTGGCGAGGCTGCGGAGAAGAAGGAATGCTTCTCCACTGTTGGTGGGACTGTAGACTTGTACAATCCCTGTGGAGATCAGTTTGGAGATTCCTCAAAAAGCTAGGATTGGAGGTCCCATTTGACCCGGCCATCACCCTGCTAGGTATATACACAAAAAAATTGAAAGACTCATATCACAGTGACATATGTGCACCCATGTTTATAGCAGCCCAATTTGTGATTGCTACATCTTGGAAACAACCCAAATGTCCATCAACTGGAGATTGGATAAAAAAGCTGTGGTACTTCTACAGGATGGAGTATTACTCTGCCATAAAAAATGAAAAGTTTGAATCATTTATACTTAAATGGACATACCTTGATGATATCCTCATAAATGAAATAAATAGGTCACAGATAGGTACATTTCGCATCTTTTCTCTGGTATGAGAAAATAAAGATGTAAATGAGTCCTAGAATTATATGTTATATACTGTGAAATAGAAAATGTTCAAAGTAAAATAGGTGAAGGGGGAAAATAATGAGATTATAACAAAAGAGTAAGGAAACAAATTTTATGTATATGGGGGGGTGGTAGGGTGGCTAGGGCTATGGGAAAAAAATGAGAATTAAGTTGTGTCTTATACTGGTACAAATGTCCATTATGGAGTGCAATCATGATGAGTGTATGCAATGTACCAATAAAGATTAAAAAAAAAAGTAAACTGGAGATAAAAAACAGATACTTGTACAGATAATGTTTAAAAGGATTAGCTCAGAAAGAGGATGGATAGACTTGCAAGGTTTTACCTGGCTTGTAGTCTTTTCTTATGAATCCAACTTCTCACCAAGTTGATAGAGTCACTTGGTTTCTTTCCCTTTCATTCAGTGTATTCATCAGTTTTCCTTGTCATGGCCAAAACACCTGACATGTGAAACTTAAAGAAGTAAAGGTTTATTTTGGCTCATGGTTTCAGAGGTCTTAGTCCGTGGTTGACTAGCTCCAAGGCAGGAACCTCAAGATGGAAGGATTTGTCAGAAGAAAGCTACTCAAGTCACTGTAGGCAAGAAGAAGAAAGCAGGTAAGACCCAGGGGAATGACTCATCCCTCAACTGGATGACATTTCCTACAACCAGGACCCACTTTTAACACATTCACAAGACCTCTTGACATTTGCTGGTCAGGAGCAATTCCTGACATTCAAAGTATGCAACACTGAATTGCAGGTATAATACAAATCACACAAAGCAATAAATTATAAAGAACATATCCTTAAATATTGACCATGGGCAGAGATAGTCCTCTAAAAATATAGTAGACTTGAGACTGGGCAAATACCATTCCACAAAATTTAAGTTTAAGAATATGTGACTTATTTATCGTGATGTTAACCAATAAGTGTCCCTTGTTGAAGTAGCTTGTATTCTTCTATGTATATGAGAAAAAGGGAGAGACTGTAATCTAATAGCCACCGTGTTGATGATCTACAACTTCATTTGGGTGAGATGTAACAGATAAGAGAAAAGAAAGTTCCAAAGAGAAGAGGAAAGAGGGCAACCAGGCTATGTTGTGCCATCTGATGGCAGGAATTGAAAGCCAAAAAGCTTTCTTTTTTTTTTTTCCTACCACAGACTTTGAGTTCTCTTAACATACAATGCACAGACATAAGTACCAAGCTATGAAAGTACCAACACAAATACTTGCAGGAAAGACCCTCAGCTGAGATTTCCTCTCATATCTCTTCTGCTGGAACCCTTTTGTGACTTTCTATCTCAGCCTGTTTTTTTATTCAGCTATAAATTTCACTGAAAATCTATTCGGCATGGTCCCTGGAAGGCCAGTAGAGTTCCAAAGGCTCAATGAGCCCCCAGGATCTTCCACAGAGTCAGTTAGCAAGCTTCCATTGTAGACACTGGGCGGAGTTCCCAACAGTTCAGATACCAACCTAGACCCAGAAAATATGACTATGCAGTGGGGGAGACCAGACATGTGCTGGTGATAAGGAGATCATGCATGCAAATAAACATCTGTAACACTCCTTGTGCTGTGAATATTCAGAGCAATGAACAGGACTCCACACAGATTGTGGGGTTTGGGGAAGCTTCGTGGAAAGAGGGGCTGAGGCTAGACTGGAGGGATATCTAGAGTTGTTAAATGTGACCAGGGAAGAAGAGATTCGAGTGTCAAGGACAGGGCCTGTCCTAGCTGCTGCTTTCTTTGATGCTCCAAATATCTCCTCCATCTATCACATAGGCCACAGTAGACAGATTTTATTCCCTTGAAATAGGGCTCACATCTAACTCTACACAAGATCCAAATCTCTACACTCATTGGACTAGAGGTGATGTGTTCTGTAGCTTGACTCTTAACTGATAAAAAACTGATTTATCTTCTCTGGCAGTTTGCTTTTCCCTCTATAATCTTTCCAATGTGACTCCCCCCATATCCTCTGAATAATATGGTTTAGATGGAAGACACATATTTTGTATCAAAACTAATCTACAATATGTCACAAACTTGTGTGTGGGCATGGAGAGTTACAAATCACATATGAAGAGAGAAGGGTACCAAATAATTAAGCATTGAAGAATCATGAACAAACCCAACCAGAATGGACTTGAGCTCATACTGGTTCATATCAGACCTGTAAGGACAGACATAGTTTCTTCCATCCAGTCTCTTGAAAGACTGAGCACTCAGGACTGATTGTTTGGGATGCCATGACTGCACATCCTATCAGCACCACTACAGACAGATTTCACCAGAGAACATGCGGACAAATGCTTACTACCCCAACTTTCCTCCGGTCAGTAATCCCCTGTGTGCACCTAGACAAGGAATAGTCTAGACAGCTCAACATTCGGGTTACACTTGAGGCTTTGTGCCATTTCCCATGCCTAGCACAGTGGCAACTGGTAAAACTATTGTCGCTTCTCTTGCATTCTGGGAATGGAAACTTTAACCTTCATCGCAGCTGTCTACATAGCATTTATGCAGACATCTCCATCTGGAGTGACCTCTGTCCCCAAAGACTTAATTCCATACACAGTCCCACTTCAGCCACTCCAGTCCTTTCTGACACGCATGTATGAGTTTTTCTCAGCAATGGGGTCAGTGGACCCCCTGATTCTCCAAGTTCACAATAGTTCAATTCCCCTAAGGGATTTGAGTTCTAAAGCCACCTTCTTAAGGCTTACAGCCCCAGCTCACCTAGTCATTGCTGTCACATTCTAAATTTTTGCTCTTCAGGTATAAAACTTCTCTCCTACTTTAGTATCCTCCTGTGGGATTCAATAACCAAGCTGTAGTCTGGACAACTGCACCAGAGAAGTAAGAAAACACCTTTTTAGCTCTCATAGTTCATGAACTAGAATCATAATGTCAACGTTGAAATTGATTTAGAGCTGGTCAAAAACTACTTCCAGGTTCTAGGAAAACTGTTTTCAAAGCCCTGTGAAAAAGTTCATAAAACTTCTTGAACATCAAATAAGTCTTGCAACAAAACGTTCTGATGAGTTACTTTAATTATAAATGAACCAGAAACAGATGGATTAAATTTCCTCTTAAAATACACAAGGGATTGAAAAGGAGAAAAAAGTGATTAGCAAAATACAATTTGGGGCTCTCCAGAGGCCAACAACTTGGAATAGTCAGATGCAGTATGTGTCACTTTGAAATCATAGTCCGGTCAGCTGTTAAGATGCTCTGCAGAAGTTTAGGGTCACCTGGCAGGTACTGGTGGGACACAGGAACATTGTAAAGAGGTTCTGAGATACGTGTAGCTGTGAACTGAAAAAGGGGGATGAACAGAGCTGGGAAATGCATTTGTGAAGTCACCACAGGAGGAAAGTGCATATGGGGCATGGGCAGCTGACTTCGTCTCCTCCTCCAGCCCCTGCTCCCACCTTCATCTCAACCTGCCAAGATTAGGGGAAAGTAAGTTTGCTCCCTTCGGGTGAACTGGCACCTACAGGTTGAACTGAGCTTCCAGGTATGTGCTTAAATGCAGGGACTAGTCACAAGAACGATATGAGAACTTTAGATAGGGCAACGGATTGTGGCAGATTTCTATAGGCATGAGAGTAGAATCTGAGCAAATAAGAATATGAACAATCAATATTAGGTAGACAGTATGAAAATGATTTTGATTTCAAACCTTTTTCTGAGGTTTTAAAAATCGTATTTGATGGAAGCAGTGAGATTTACTAGGAAAAGAAACTATCAGGTTTGATAAAAGTCACAGATACCTATGAGCTAGCCCAAAATAAAATTTTAAAATGAGAAGGTATCCATCTCCACTCTAGGAGGCCCTGGCTTAAAGTTCAGCCAGGATCTGATAAAATTTGGAAGGAGGAAAGATTTCCTTTCACTCTTTTCAGTCCTTCTTTTTCCTCATAGCTATGTTAGCAAGAAATTCTATAGCTAAAGCCGTTCATATAGGGTGTCTTGAGAAAATGTCTCTATCTTGTTGCTGGTCAGCCTCTAAGAATGGAGGACATGGACAAGAGAATAATGTAGCCTTAAGAGAAATTCAACACAACTGATATCAGCAGTATCATTATTTGCTCAGCACATTTGTTGACTTTGAAACACTGCAGACATCTCAGATTGAAAATATCCATATCATCATGGCTGTCAATCCTTGCACACTTGACATATCCAAAACAAATCAAAGACAGTAAGAATTCATGCAAGGTCTATCCCAAAGACACAGTAGACAAGACACAAATGGAAATGGTCATTTATTGAAGGTTTTGCAATGAGTCTGTCCTTATGATTCATTTTGGGCACAGGCTTTGAATCATTAAGGCTATTTTATTTGAGCTACATTTTAGAATGGCATAACCTTATAATTAATATACTGAACATGCCATCTCTTCTTCTACCCTGCCTGGCTTCTTAGTTTGGATAAGGGAAATCTCGATAAGAAAGTATTAATTATCTTCCAGAAAAAAATAAGGATACTTATCTTTTAGGACAAAATAGATCTGAGCCCATATAAGCTTTATAACTATTTTTACATAAAATAAATAGTCTCTTTTCTGTATTCTCCAGAAGGCATGGTGACTTGTCATTTATCTTATACTCTGGAATTGTGCTCTTGATCCTACTGTAACCCTTCTTACTTACAGGAGATGAAAGGAAGAACAGAATTTTGTTGAGCAAGAATTGGACTGCTATTTCATTGGAATAACAACAAATGTCCTTGAAAGCACTTCACTCTCTTGAATAAATGTCTGGGTTGTTCTGTTTCTCTAGTCCTTGACTTTTGGCATCGAGTCCAGCTGGGTGAGATTGTGTTGGGGAAGCTGTAGTCTGCCCTACATCAGGGCTACAAAGCCCTTGTCATTTGTCAGGGAATTAAGGAAACCTGGGACACCAGAGGACTTCGCATGTAGACCAAACACAGTGACAGTCAGGGAAATCAACTTTCCACCTTGTCTAACTTGCCAAGCTCTGGACCCAGAGGAATGATGTTGGGGGACAAGCTTGATTCTGGTTCCCTCCTCAGGGCTGAGGGGAGAGAACAATAGCTGGACCGATTTAATGTCCCTTCTGTATGGAGTACTAAGAGATGGGTTGTGGTGACTGGGTCACAGAGGCTCTGTCTTCATCAACGGAAGAATCAGTTTGTGGGCTCACAGATTAATTTGCTGTCACAATAGTGGCTTTGCCACTATGAGAGGAAGCTCTCTCCAGCTAGCCTGCTCTGTCTTACCATGGCACCTCTTGTGCCACCCTGGAACTTGGCAGAGAATCCTCCTAACCAGATGCAACTTGTCAACCTTGGACTTCCCAAACTGCAAACTATACAACTGTCTTTATAAATCACCCAGTCTATGGCATTCAGTTACAGCAACAGAAAAAGTACTACTATAAAAGGTGAAGTTCTGCTTTCTTTGAGAACAGGTACCTACTAGACCCTATCTTTAGGCTCCTACTTCTTTCTCTCTCGGTGAAGTAACATTGTGACTGTTCACCGAAGAGCAGATTCATCTATCACACTTGCAGCTGCCAGGGTTGGCAAGAGGAATTACGCTTGTCTCTGTGTTAAGCCAGAGAATGAGGTGGGGCCTTCCCCCTCGCTAGTTGGATCTGTAGAAGAGATAAAAGGCATGACTTTGGGGATACAAAGGAAACTGTGTTCATTATTCCCCAAAACCCTACTCACAAGAGAGCTCTCTAACACTGTCCAAGGGCACGCCTGAAGAGGGATAGATTTAACATTTGCTTTCTTTGGTTTGGAAATTCCCAGGGTCTCCTTATATCTTCTCTTGATACATCATGTGCCTTCTAAGGGGGTGGTGGGAGGATCACAGCCCAGCACGATCTTCCTCTCAAGTAAATCTCTGAACTAGAAGGAAAGATTGGATGACATGCTCACAGAAAGAAGATGATGAGAAATGAAGAGGGGAAATCATCTCATAAAACTCTGACTTAATTTAGTATCACAGTGCTGTGACTAATTAAACCCCATAGTAAATAATGAAGAAAGTGGTTGCTTGAAAGAGCTTTCAGTAAATGTGGTGAATGATAATTGGCCTTTGTTTTATTATCGTAAATGTCGCTGCTAATAACACCATCCTGTAAAATCAAAGAATAGCTATGACTGACCACACACTGCTTTGACATAGATACGTTGCACCCTTTGGTCACAAATCTAAGCTGAAGTCTGTTTATAGACAGCACTTCCTTGGCAGGCACTAATTAACAGGAAGTGCAAGAAAGTGGGACAGCTTGGGAAATGAAGAATAAAGAAGAAACAAATGCCTTTTTCCAGGGAATCTCCACAGTCCCCAGAGTCAAAAGGGGGCAAAGTAGAAATAACAGAATTGTGCATGAGAAAAGGGGTCTTGGAGACGTCCGACATCCGGACCTGACAGTCACTGTAGCAAGAGATCACTACAAGTATAAAGGAAGGAAAATACAGAAGGCCAGGAAAAGAAAAAAAGAAAATCCACTGGCCAACATCTTCATCTTCCGCTGCACAGTGTTAGGGCTGGGCCTGTGCTAGGAAGTGTGCTCAACTCTATGCAGCCTGTACTTGGTTCCTACTCTGTGTCAACCTGGGAACCGGGCAGCAGGGATGGACCAACTTCCCACAGACTGCTGCACTCTGGCCCCAGCCTTGCTCCCAAAGACTAGTTGTGAGTGACAATGTGAGTCCCATCAGGCCACCCTTTGCCAACACTAGTCCTGGCTGGTGTCCATTTCACCTGTGTGATTTTCTGCCTTCTTATAATTTGAAGGACAGATGGAAATATATCTAACGAGCACTGAAGCAGTTTGGGGGAATGATAAAGAAACCTCATGGGCACAGGAGTGGGATAAATCAAGAGGCTGTGCATTCCAGGTGCTCACAGCTGAGCAGTCTCTGTGGGCCAGACAGGAGGGGAAGAGAAACAGGTGACAGTCTATGAAGAGTGAAAGTCATTGAACGGTTCAAAGCAATGTGCTTTCACTTATCATAGCTCAACGTCTATGACTTTCTTTTGTTAATGTAGTACCAGGGATCAAACTCAGGACCTTGTACTTCCCAGGCCTGTGCTGGAACCACTAAGCTAAATCTGAGCCCCTACAGCACTCTGATTTCAAAAGATCAGCTTGACTACAGCCTGGGTAACTGTTCCTGACTTTTACACATAGTTTGGGATCTGAAGGTTACACAATTTAGGTAGTTCTCTTTAAGCAAAAGAAACTTAAAACTAAGAATATATAAACAGGTACAAAGATGAATAGTTATTTTTTAAATTTTTATTAATACAAGTTTGCAGTCTATACAGATTACATTCATCACGCAGCTGGTACTTGTGCATAACACATTTTAATTCCTCTTTTATCCCCTTCCTCTTCCCCCTCTCCTGCTCTCTTCATCTCTGGTCCCCTTCCCCCATGCACAAATATATCTCCCTGTTTCTTACTATCACTTATTTTTGTGAACAATTAACAGAAAAAGGAAATAAACTTCAACAGATGACAATTTTGGAACAAATACCACACAAACGGATTAAAACATGGGGATGTCAATAATCCTTTCTGAGGAATCCTCAGTAAAAGAGAGAACAAATTCAGCAGCTTTATGGTTTCACACATAGCCCGGCATGTGATATTCCTGAAAGGAAACACTTCTGCTCGGACCAGTTGTCTTCTGCCCACAGTTTGACATATCAAGGCTTTGAGAGAATTTCTCACTGACCAGCTCCCTGCTTTGTGCACTTTCAACTTTTCTGCCCCCTGACCCTGAAGGAAGTCTGGTGTCAGATGCCATAGGACACACTGACATCACCATGTGCCCCCTGCTTCCTGTCACAGGGCTGGCTGCGTCAATACAGCACTAGTGGGAGTATTCCTAGAGGCCATCCCAGCCCCTACATGGCTAAGCGGTCACTGAACTGCCCTCAGAAATGACCACCAGCCACAAGAACATCCCCCAGTTAACCCGAACCAAGTGCATTCGTAGGCCAACTTCCCTTTAGCTGGAACCCCAAAGCATTCATGACGATATAACCACCCCAACGTTCAGAACACGGGGGGGAAGTGGGCAGGAAAGAAAAAGTTCTAACCAATGGTGGCTAAATATATCTGATTTTTAATACATTTTCCAAGAATATACCACCACAGGAACATATTGCAGAGGTTCCTCCCAACTCCTGGAAGGTGCCTATACAGCAGAAAGTCCATAGAGGACTGGAGAGGGTTCATTTACTACCTATGAGTGGGTCTTTCTCTGGGGGTCCACAGGCTCATTGGTCTAACAGTAGCTGAGCATGCCAATAAAAAAGTAGTGAATAGTTCTAATAATGGATGAGTTGAGGGAATGCGACTGTGCTGAAACCAATAGATCTGAATAGCCACAGTAGGTCTAACCACGATGGTCTGATGATGACTAGAGATAAACACAGACAGAGAAAAGAATGTGGCATCATCTAGCCTGGTACTTGCGCTCTCCATTTATCCAGCACATCCTTCTCCAAGTGATCCAGGTGCAGAACACTGAACTGGCTCATGGAGTGTGGGCTCGGGTTCTGAGTTACACTGGCTGGGTACATTGGCATTGCATCCTACATTACCTCATCAGGATGGGATCTTTCCTTTGTCCTTCTGAGTGAGGCCACCCAGTAAGAGGTGTCTAAATGCTCAGCCTCCTGAGACACACCATCCATGGACTATTTAATCCTTTTTCCACAACTGAGCCAGAGGCCAGTCTCACACAGAGATGGAAAAATGCATGTGATTTCAAGTTGCAAAAGTACAGTGAGAATATTTCTATTTCCAACATTTGAAATTATATCGTTCGGCCTTCATTTCCTTCTCTGGGCCCTCAAGTCAGTAAAAGCACAAGCTGATTGCAGACAGGAGGGAGCATCGTGTCAACCAGCCCAGAGACACAACACTAGTGCCCTGCAAGAGAGTGGAGAGCACTTTCTCATCATGCAGCACACACTACCCCAAGATCAGTGCACTGGGAACTTGAAAGCCAAGTGCAAAGAGGACCTCACTGAAAAATCCACAGTGGGATGTATGACGATCACTCTCCCCCACAGACTCCATCTTTACACAGAAATCACACAGCAAGCATGCTTCTTGTACAGGAAGTCTTTTCTGCTCCTCAGACAATCCCAATAGGAGCCTTGCTGGGATGTCCCATAATGAATAAAACTGCTGATAGGGATGGAAAAAGTTTATGAAGGCTTTGTAAACCCACAATACCATATGTGGAGTCAGAATATTTTATTTATACCTTCGCCTGATACTTCACCCACACACACACAGGATTATGGAAGAAATATATGGCCACTGCTGGCCAGGAGCTCTCTGGGGCTGTCCCCACCCTCCTCACAAGGAGAGCAGCTGACCCCAGGCCAGAAACGGCTCTGAAACACAAAGATCCTTTTCAAGTTGAAAGGAAAAGTAATAGAAAGCAGAATTTAAAATAGTAAACACAGTCCCATACACTGTCAAGCTACAAAAGAAAAGGAGCCGAAAACGGCCCCTTTTGGCATAAGATTATAGGTTAAAAAATAAATCCACAAAGCACTGTATAATAATAAGATAAGAATAATTAAGAACAATATATTTCCTCCTAAAAACCTTGATGGATAACCTTTAAGAAGTTTTGAGGGTTGTGTTTGGGCCACACACAGGATGGGCAACATTTTCAATTCTTTTTTTCCAGAAAGAAAGCAAGCTAGTTTTGCTTAAAATAGAAGGAGGTCTATAGGTCTTGCATTTATCAAAGAAATAGGTCCTTTTTTTTAATTGCACAAAATGATCTCCATTTCCAGGAATTTTGAAACAGGGCCAAACACACGGCAGCACATCCACACATATGCTCATAATGTCTGCGGACAAGAGGGAGCCCCGTTGGTGGTTGGTAGGAACAAAATCTTGTTTCCTGGGAATCTGGGGTTCCACAGCTTGTGCAGAACTAGAGTCTTGATGGGAGTGGGAAAAGCCCCAGAGCACGAAGTTTGAGTCTGGCGTGGGCTTTCCCCTCCTCCTTCTTGGGTGTCCATACGTGACTCTGACCTCAGCAAATTCACATTCCTTATACCCTTGTCCTCAGGTAGGGTGATATTGTGAAGGAGCCACACACACAGCCAGACTCTAAGAACAGAAGATAGGGCCTCATCCCTCATCCTCCAAGGAGACCCCCCCAAGTGAGACAGACGGAGTAGTAGCAGAAGATCCAGGCTCAGAATTGCTGCCACAGAGAGGGCTTCCCTTTAGGAGACAATGCTGTAGGGACACAAGACAGAGCAGAGAGAATGAGATGTTATCTTCCATGAGCTGGACACTCATGGCTGTTCATCAGATGCAACCAGCTCCAAACCTCACCATACACCTCCAAGGTGAGCCCACGTTATCCCACCAAGCAGAAGTGCTCAGAGGGTGAGTGACCTCAGACCCCTTCTTATGATGGAGAACCTTTTATGTATCAGATTGACTAGAGTACACTTCCTGCACATCAGGTAAAGATGAGGCTATATCCTGAGGTACGTTGTTAAGCAATTTCTTCTCATGCAACATCATAGCTTAATCACACCTGGACTAAGATAACATCAATGCTGCTATCCCTTATCTTTCTACAGTACCACTATCACATATGCAGTCTATCATTGATGAAACATTATTATGATGTTTATGACTGCTCGGATCAAATACTTGTTTAGATGTTGCTAAGAAGTATTTTTTGAAGGGGCTATATTTGAAATTAGTAGATTCTGAATAAAGTAAATGACCTTGCACTCGGTGGGTGAGCCTCATCCAATAAGTTGATATTTTCCCCCAACAAAATTCCATTGCAAATTTCTTTCATTCCTGACCTGGGACACTAACTCTTCCCTAGAGTCTCCAGCCTGTCCTGAGGCCTGAAGATTTCAGATTTGCCAGCCTTACAACCACCACTCTTTGAAACAAATCTTAATCTCTTGAAAGATGATAGGTAAATCTCTATTACCTTACACACTGATATACCATTATTGCCACAGGCTGATATTGAACCTATTGCATTTATTCCACTCCCTCATTCATTCGAGAAATATGAAGAAAGTACCTATTACTAGATTAATCCTCTATTAGATTCTAGAGACCCATTAGCACACTATAAATGTGTTTCCTGTCACTGCAGAATCTAGGAATGGCTAAGTAAACAATGACAAGGGATAGCAAGGTAGAGGGCTCCAAAGGAACCAGAAGGAGGGTGGTTGATTGATACTAGAACCATTAGAAAAGTCCTCCTGAGAAAGAAGATATTTAAATCTGACCCTGGAGAATGAACTTGAACTTGAACTTGAACTAGCCAAATGGGAAAGAGATTTGTTTAGGCAGAAGAAACTGCATATAGAAGCAAGAAAAAATGCCAAAGTTTCATAGGTCAGCTAAAGAGGACATATCCTGAGATGCTAAGTGTTAGAGGAGGGCAGAGAAAGGGAGGTTATGAAACCAACAGGGGTCAGTCTTTGCAGGAAGGGTAGGTTTGGCCTGAGCTGGTGATGAATTTGTAGGCTTGGACTTGAATAAGGAGAAAGAAGAATAGAAGAAGAACAATTTGAGGATAACCATGAGAAATAAAATTGGGGCTTTGTTGAGTTAAAAATTTCCTTGTGATCCCAGAAGAGGGCTATGCAGACACCACGTCTTCCACCCAATCTCTGTTCCTCCCTGTTTTGTTTCTTCGTTGGGGATAGTCCAGCCCTGGGACCCACATCTACAGAACATGTTACATGCTACATGTTGTAGGAGTTGGAAACCTAGTCTTGGATACCACCTGAGAATAATTAGGGCAATGACTGTCTCTTAAGTTCTAAATCATCACCTGCTAAGTGAGATAAACTCTTGCCCCAAATCTTCAGTTTATGCCTTTGCTATATGTGTGTTCCACTATGGATGTATAGTACACATTGCACCAAAAATATAGCTGGCTTCCTGGATGTGAGCAAGGGGTGCGCTCTGAGCACATGCCCTCTTCCCTTCTTGTGCGAGGCTGAAGGCCTAAAGTGAAAAAAAAAACCCAAAAAACAAAAAACGACCATCTGCCATCTGCAGCAAGGATGACACAGCCCGGGAAGCTCTGAAGTGGAGAAGGAAGATTCGAGAACCCAGCCCTTTCTGTCCTTCCTGGTCACTACCTAGTAAGCAGCCTCAGGCCTTGATGTTTGCATTTGGCTCCCAGACCTCCAGCCTCATCCTGTCCAAAGCTTTGGGGACCTCTCAGTGAATGCAGCCTTCATGAGGGATGACTCAGATCGGGTGAAACCGAAACCCTGTGTCAGGGACTGAGAGCTTTTGTCCACGGAGGAGGGGAAGCTGCCTCTGCCAGTGAGGAATGAGAAGTGACAACTCCTTAGGAGGATATGCAGGCTGCTTCCTTTGGGGCCCTCAAATGCAGCAGCCACCTCTTAGAGGGGATCCCTAGGAATGCTTTCAACGGTGGTGACTTCCAATGGTCTCTACTGACACTTAGACCACCAAAGCCTGTGTGTGAGTGTGTGTGTATGTGTGTGTTTACAAACTAGAGGATGGTGAATAAAATGAAGAGTAGAGAGAACACATCCCCTCACCCCTGCTGTCTGCCTCAAAACCCAGCATTGTTTCCAAAGAGCTTCCAAGATGGAATTGAACGCCGGCAGCTCGGTCGTTTTTTTTCTGATCACAAAAACACTTTCAACAGCACAGTTCGTGTTTCGAATGTGCAGACCCTGAACTGCTCCTGATATATCTGCCTTAGCTTCTGGGTTGGGCCCTCATTGGCTCTGGCCCCAGCACCTTGGCGGAGGTTCCTCTCTGGCAGTGTAGCTCTGTGGATAACTAACTGTCCAGGACCGGGTGTTGGGGAAAGACCGCCCCTTGGCTCTGGGCTTTCTGGTTTGGGGCTTTTGGGGCTGGTTCTGCAAGAGCCTGGAAGACTCACTCACAGGGCTGCAGGCACAGCTGGACCCCGCTGCCCTGCTGGGAATGGATCCTCTGGCTGCGCTGGCCAGCTGCCTCCCTCCAGCTCAGAAAGAACCAGGCAGGCTGTGCTGGTCTGTCTGGTTCTTCTGCTTTCACTCAGGCTCACTGCCTCTGCGGCCCCAATGCAGCTCCACCCCAATGCCTTGACTGGCAACCAGGAAAGGCTTTCTTAGAGCAGCAGACTGGATTGATTACTCCTCAGCTCCAGGGTGAGCTCTAGAGAGAGCAGCTACTGCTGAAATAAAGCCAGGCCATTCCCAGTGACTCTTTTTGGTTTTGAAGGACTGAAATCCTCTGGATTCAGTTATCCAACTCTTGCTTCCCAGGAGAATCATCCCCAGGGACCTGTCTGTCCTTTATGGATACTGAAGATTTTATAACTGAGTTTGTCTCCTGCTCACATGGTGCAAAGCCAAATGTCTGGCCCATCCCTAGCAAATGCCCAGGAAATTACATTATGCATTTTATGCAAGAGCCTCACTTCTGGATTCATCTTTCTCTCCTATTTTTATCTTCCATTTGCTTTATTTCTTCACTTGTTTTAATTTAATTTATCTCACTGTTTGGAGCCTTTTTGTTCCTCTGAAATCTTTTCAGCAATAAGGCTGCAAATCACCTGGATCATCAGTCATCAGTCTGGTCTGCTGGACCCAAGACCTTCTCAACTGACCACCTGACTCCAACTCAGGCCCTTCTACCCTTCCTTTGCTAAGCCTGCACTGGACAAAAATTGTGTATTTTAGGACTGAAGTTGTTGAAGCTTGCCTGAGACCTTCAACTTGAAAGTTCAAATATTGTTATGATCAGCTACAGGGCAAGAACAACTGAGCTGGTTTGTCATTAGCTGCGTCTTGGCCAGGGTGGCGGGGAGAACTGAACCTGGAGCCTTCACACTGTCACAGCCTCAGCCCTCTTTATTTGTAATCTCAACACGGAGACTCTCCAAGTCACTAAATTGCCCAGGCTGAGCTTAGACTTGAACTCCTCCTGCCTCAAACTTTCACAGTGCTGAGCCAACGTGCAAGGCACTGACTGCATCTTTTGACAGACTGTAAAATAGAGCTACAAACACCAACCTCAGAGGTTGGATGTAACAGAGAACCCATATCTCTCCTGACCACAGGTGGCCTCTAATAACCCTGTCACCTCCTCTTTCTGTCCCCAAGCTTTAAAATCAGACCTGTCCCTTGTTTCCTCTGTGGAGTGTTCCTAGGCAATAGAAACTGCAATACCTATAGTGGCTTTCACAGTTTTCAAAGTTCCTCTTTTCAAAGTTTTTTATCATTACTGGTGATTCTTATCAATCAATCCAGAAAAGTGGGCAGATTTTGAATTATCTCATGATAACCAAACACCCCATACTATCTAAGGCAGCATCTAGATAACATGATGATAATAGTATCACTGATAACCAACAGCCCACTGTAGCATGAGTGGTGTACCTTCACCACCTACCGATCTAGGAGTGCTTCTCTTTTCTTAGTACTCTCTCTCAGTCTTCATTTTATCTCAACAAAAATATTCAAAACTTGCCCTTAAGTAAAGATCATATCATTTATTATTGTCCTGGTGCCACAATATCCTCATCTAGAAATATGTAAGGAGGGATGAGAATATATTCAATAAATGTTTTTGTAGAATACTTATTGTAAAAGACACATTGCCATCAGGCCCCCTCAGAATATCCCCCCTTGCTTCAAACTTATCCCATCACTCTGGACACTGCCTGAGGCAGTTCTAGACTTCTTGTTTTGCAAATGTCTTTTCCTATCTGCTTCAATGTCCTGAATCAATTCAAAATTTTTATAGAAACTTCTGTCAAATAAAAACATAACACTGTGTCTCTGTCCTTTTACTCACTGCACCCGGCACCCTCTGACTCTTCCCCACAGCCAAAATGATCACGAAAGATTAAAGTTTTTAATCAGTTCAGGACACTGACATACCATGAGGGCACAACAAAGGATTCCCATGGAAGAAGACTTCTAGAACTTCTTCAGAAGTGGCAAAAAATATGAGATAAATGTGTCTGAAATGAGGGGGAGGATTTTGAGGGGAAACTCATGACAACGAGTCTTTTACTGTAGTACATTTTTAAATATTCACTTTAGTTTCTGATTTCCTCTCTCTCACACACACACATAAACATGGCTGACATTTTTCACATTCAGAATATATATTCCAATTCCTCAGTTAGCTTCTTTTCTAAAACTGGGGCTCCAAGTTGGGGGCAGAATTCTCCTAAGCATTGACAGAAGGATGAAAGGTCTGAAAGAAGCAAAGTTCCTTTTCTGGAACTTAAAGTCTTTGTTGTAGAAGCCACAGCCGATTAAGCATCCAGGTGCTGTGGAGCATCTGTGTTTATAGGTCCCCAAACCAAGAAAAAAACATTGCACTACTTTCTAGAAATGCAAGTATTCCCTTTTCCTATGGATTCTCTTATTTTTCAAGGATTTTCCTTCAAAAAAATGCACAGCCAAGTAACAGAATACAACATTATTCTCTTCTCACAAATAAAAAACAGTAGGATGCACTCCTGTCATGACCAGACAGGAGCCAGGTTATAACCTAACCCAGAAATTCTGGCCTCCAAATGTAAGGCACCCCAAGATGAGAAAATTCTGCTGTGTTCAAAAGGTGGCCCCTAGACAGATAATGAAATGAGGGTACTTCCCCAGGCACAGCCCAAGTGTAGCAATCCAATCGGCCCACCACTCTCCTGGAGGACCTGGACCCTCGCCAGCAGGCTACAGAGGTGAGGATTCTCTGTAGAACAAACCCCCCCACCCAGAACAAGTCAGGTGCTACAGGCCAGAACTGAAAAGTGAGGATGTGAGTGACTCTAATCAATAGACTCGCAGCCTGGATAGAATAAAAGGGGAAAGAAGGAAGAGTTCCTTTTCTGGAAGAGCGCCTCTTGGCCATTGCTATTGGACATCGGTCTCCATTTCCTTCTTCCTCCCAGCAGAGATTCACACAGACAGCTCTCCAGGGAGCTTCTGGGCCTTTGAACTTGGGCTGATGCTGCGTCCTTGATCCCCTTTGTTCTGCAGCTTCCTTCTGCCCTCTGGTGCAGAAGATCCCAGTGGTCTCCTGTCTCTGATCCTGTGAGCCCACCTAATAAATCCCCTTGTAATTACACATACACTTCCTACTGACTTGCTCCTGTACAACACCGGAAGTAATACACTGTTTAATCTCTCCTATATAATAAATCTTCTAACCAGGCATCATACTAATAAAAATTTTATTATCTTTTTTTTTTTTTTAGGTAAGTGGCATCCCTTTTATAGATGAGAAAATGAAGGTATAGGAAAATTACAACCTCCACTCTGCCACCCAGCAGGAATTGGCAGAAGCAGATGGTCCTGGCTGTCTTAGTGAACCTAGGTAGACATTCACAAGCTAGGGTAACACTGGCTACCAAAGGACTACCAGGATTGCGCCATATGGCAATCTGTATCACATACAACTTCGTGCTTAGTATTTTTTTAATTTTTGTTTTTATGAGTACATATTTCAGTCCATAGTGATTATATGCATTGTGGGCATTGGTACATAAACATAACACATACTAATTCTATTTTTTTTTTTGAGACTTTGTAATTCAGGCTGGCCCTGAGCTCTCTATGTAGTCCAGGCCAGCCTCAAACCCACAGCAGTCCTCTTGCTTCTGCCTTCCAAGTGCTGGGATTACAGACATGAGCCATCACACGTGGCATTGTGGTATGTGGTACTGATTGCTAGTGGGCATGAGTCACCATAACCGGTATTGTTTTATATGATTACTGGGGATTGAACTCATGACCTTGTACTTGCAAGGCAGATGTTGGAACCACTGAGCTAAATCCCTGGCCCCATACTGATTCTTTTCATGGCCACTTCCCCTCCCAGACCTTAGCACACAGCTAGAACCGTTGCTTTTTCTTACATGTAGTGATTATTGGATAATCCAAAAAAGAATGAATGGGAAAGTGAGAGTGAGATGAAAAGAATCCTGTGGATGGGTTGCATTCAGGTTGTGAAAAGAGGGAAGTGAAGGGTTTTCCTGTCTTGGCAGCTGGAAGAGGATGTCCTGGTCAGTAAAGAGGAGCAGGAGGGGCAATAATAGCATTAACACATATGTGACATGTATTAAAAAAACACGAAGCCTGTAAAACTGTCATATTCTATCATCATAGTTCATCCTACATGAAGAAACAACAGCACCTCTGATTTTGATCCATAGTAACCATGCGGTTCTGGTGGCAGCTATGACATTTTGATGACCAGGCCATGCTCTCTACTTCTTTGAACTTATTGCCGTGCCAGTAACTGAAAAGGTGAAGTTAAAGAAGAGGACCAGGATGTTCATTTTCTTATTTTCTTTCTCTTACTAAGCATGTTTTGGTGATTATGAGAATTAATTAGTCCACAAATATCAAGTTAAAATTACTGACATCTCAAGAATTGAGACTAAGTACCAGAAAACCCAAGTGTAGTACTTCTAAAATGCCATTTATTAATTTAACAGCATGTGAAATAATATGTTGGCATGTTAGACATTTTGGTGTGCAATGGGGTTGGCTGGGATTCCAGAATCTTCCATGCCTGTGCCTAGTTCACCTCCCCTCTGACCTCCTGCCTCTTCTATTTCTGACAACTTCCTGATAGTGCTATAGCAACACATGGTGAGAATGCACTCTCACACACTCACTAAATACAACTGTAGGTCTGGCTGTGAATCAAGCATTATTGCAGAGCTTTCAGTCTTTATAAGTGATTGACCTTACCTCAAACAGCATACTCTTTTGTGGGCCTGAGCTTGATCTGAGAAGATCTCCTTTGTCTCTGTGTCTTAGGTCTTTGTCCTTCTTGGTCCACACCCAGTTGTCATGGAAATGTCACCTCTAAGGCAGATTTCAGAAAGGGAAGTGGCCTCCCTAAGCTGACACAGAGCTGCTCTGCTTCACCTAACCACACTTCCACGGAACAAATCACTTACCTGGGAGAACACCTGGGACTCCTGAGCACACAAGGCTTACAGACATCATGGAGTTGAGGACAGACAAAGAGATCAACAGACAGAGAGACATGAAGGAGAGGAGAAGGAGGAGGAGGAAATGGAAGAAGAGGAACAAAAGGAAGGCAAAGAGGAAGGGAAAGGCAAAGAAAGGAAAGAGAGAAAGGGAACTAAATTAATACTCAAAGCTTAGAACCAAGACCAATTAATCTCCACTCACCTGTTTTAGCACATCATGCTTTGGGATGAGGCTTGTGTAGAAGAGAGGCGCAAAATACAAACAGGAAAAGAGTTGGCATTATCATGGAGGCCAGTGCCGCCATCATTGGATCCCATAGAGAGAGCATCAACCACTGTGAATACCTTCCTACTTAACTGCCTCTACACGCCTAACCACATGTGCCAGGCTAGGAACACTACCCAGTACCACCTTGGCTGGACTCAGAAGCCCACAGTGGAAACATTTATATCATGATGTGCAGTGCTACCCAGTAACTGCTGCACCAAAGTAGAAAGAGCCCGTCTGAGGAGCACGGAGAAGAAATTAAAACTCCATCTGTGTGTAAGAAAGAGCTAGATGTGTTTTTAAAAGGAATTAGCCTTCATCCTAAAATATCAGTAGGAATTTTCCAGGTTGCAGGATGGAGTGGGGATTCCAGGCAGAGGGGAGCCCAGGGAACACACAAGGCCACCAGCTAGCTGAGAAGTCAAATTTCTACAGGCAACTCAGGGAGCCCTGTGCAAGCCGAGAACTGGTGGATCCCACAGGACTGTCTAATTTAGGAATGTCTTTTTAGAGAGGACAATTTTGTCTCAAAAATACCTCTAGTCTGTGGAGGGAGCTGACATTATATTTCCATTCAGAATTATTTCAGCACATGTGAACTAGTAACTCAAAGCTGGTCTGGTCATTGCATGTCGACATAGGACAGATTCATTTTTTATGCCCAAATTTGGATGGTTCTAAGTCTCTCTGCATCCTGCCACCATCACCACCTCCTCCACACTCACGGTGCCACTGGCAATGGGAAGCTTCTCTTGTGAGTAGAGTCCATAGTGAGCTCTAGGATCCACCGAATGGTGCCTTAGACACAGCCCCTGAGTGTCATCTGCTGCTGCTTCTTGCAACGGCCCGCCGATTTTCTCTCTCTCTTCTGGCTGTCAACACTCAGCATCTGCAGCCTCCGGCCCACCAGGTGGCTCACCTCAGGGCTGGATTCCCCCAGGAGCGTGGCCTCCCCTGAACTCCTCCACCTTTTGTCACCTTAGACAGGGAGGAGATGCTTATCCCCAAATCCTCCCCAAATGCCCTTTGAAAACAGCTCTACCAGTTTCTATGCTACTTGCAAAGGCATCCAGCATAGTTGAGACACAAGACTTCCACGTCTCTCTTCCCCTTTATCCTCTGCCCACAGCCTGCAAACATCGTTATCTGTCCCTTCTCAAGGTCATGAGTAAGGTAAATAAAAGTGCTTAGGAAAACCAAGAACCCATTTTCAAAGACTTACAGAACAACAGAAACATATTATTGTACTTCAGTCCCTCCTTATCCATAGGGTTGGTTTCCAAGATCCCCAGAGGAGGCCTGAAATTACAAATCAAACACAACCCTTCATACAGTATATATACTATGATTTATCTTATATACCTATGATAAAGTTTACATTATAAAGTTCTGTCACCTACGTGCCCATTTTATTGTTGGTTGTTGATGTTTTGTTCTCTGTAAAGCTTTTTATGCTTGAGCAGGGAAGGAAGGGCCAGTCTGTATTGTGAGATGCTGACCTGTACATTCTCTTCTGGCTGTACTTTGGGTAAATCTCATCATGCAGAGGCTCTTTGGCTTTATGGAGCTGAAGGATCTGTCTTTTTCATGACTTCTGAAGTTTATGTCATAACAAAATCCTTCTAAAACTAAAGATATAATGTACTTCTATGGCTTCCTCTAATAATTTTGCTTTATTTTAAGCAGATAAATGTCAGATTATCAAAGAGATCTATCTCTGGTAGGCATGATATCTGAATCCAATGAGAAGCCTATAGTCCCCAAAATAGTCATTAAACCATTCATATTTTCTCATCTGAGTTGAGAGATCATTTTTGTTCACCGGTGAATGTTGGATATTTTTTTCTATCCTTCTGAATGCGTTTGCCTTTCTACTGTTTTGCTGAAAATAACCTTCTTATTTTAATCTTAGGAGAAAATATTTCAATTATCTTAAACAGTGCAGTATTCAACCTCTCTTTTCAGAAGTTCCTAAAGATCTTCTTTTGTGATTTTACTGCATGAAATGTACTGGAAATTGTTTAGTTTCAAAAGTAAAACTGTTCATATACTTATTAGCATCAAATAATAAGGATCAAGTATTTTAATTTAACAGTTGCAATTGCTTTATTTATAACAGACTGTAAGTAGTTCCTCTGGATAAATATAAAAACAATGAACTGTTCTATGTTAATATTTATCTCATTATCAAATTAAATTGTTCTTTAGGATGATCTTCCAGGCAATTCTGAGTTTTCCCAGTACACTGTGTTATCATCCAAAAAAAAATAATAATTTCACTTTCTTATTTCTACTTTGTATATTTCTCATTTTTCTTTCCTAATCTGCAGACAAATATGTGGTAATTCCTGCCCCACCTCTGATTTTACGAGAATTATTGTTTGTGTTTTCCCTCCAAGCAAGGAATTGGCTTTGGGTTGAGAAAATGTCATAATGAGCTTCTCACTCTGTAACGAATGCCTGAGAGAAATCAATTTAGACTATAAAGGTTTGTTCCGGCTCACAATCTTGAGCATTCCATTCCCTGACTGACTATCTCTGATGTATTGGTCCTGTGCCATGTCACAGTAGAAGCAAAGCTGCTTCCTTCATGGCCAGAGAGTACAAATCATATGTTTTTCTCTACAAAACTATTAATATAATATGCAGAATTTGCCATTCTAACATGGAATTACCCTTGAATTTCTGTGATAAGCACCATCTTATCATAGTATCCTATGTTTATGGTGTGTTGTTGGATTCCATGCATTAATGCTTTCTTTATTCCTTTGCACTAATAGACTTTTATTTACATCATTTCTACATTGTGCTACTCTGTGTCACTCACATTTCCCTTTTTGTGGTTATTCTGCAGTTCAAGTTAGTTCTGCAAATAAGCTGATTCAGTTGTCACTCCCAGTACTTTTGCTGTAGATTGTCCTCAGGATTGATAGTGCCTGAACATTTGTTTGCTATAAATGATTTATATACTAAAAACAAGAGTTTGATGGACTATAAAATTTCTAAAAACTATCCATTGCCTTAGAAATTTTTTTGTAGTTCTGAGGATCCCAAGGCTTTGAACACCTTAGGCCAGTGTTCTACAATGAGGTCCTTCCTCAGCCCCTATTTGAAGATGTTTTTGGTTGCTCCATAACCTTCTAATGGAGAAGATTCGTGTCTCGCAATCTAAATACTCCTGTGTGAGATGGGACAAGCTGAGTTGTTTAAAGCACTTTTGAAGCCTAGTAAATTTCCTAGGCTCCTGAGATGGATTGGTTTTCACTGTGACATGAAATACTACTTCAGTATGTAAATGTATATCATCTTATTTGATGATATCTCAAAACACAATTAAATATTAATCTGGTTCCATTTTTCATTTTCAGCTTTAGGTCTTCCCATCAAATGTGTATGTGTGTGATTCCTCCTTTGCAGTCTTCTCTGCTGGTTCTTTCTCCTTCAACCTGTTGTGATTATTTTCACGCCATTTCACTCAGGCTTTCTCATTTCTGTTTTCACTTCTCCTTTTGTGGCAATGGACTGCAACAGACCGTGCAGGTGAATTTTACCTGCATTTCTTGTTAGGTCTGACTTTTCTGCAGCTTCCTTGATCATGAATTTCAATGCCATTCATTCCCAAGCTCCAACATTTCAGCATCACCCATGATAATAAATTTACATTAAATTTTTCACTGACCCACAGAAAACTGTCTCCTGAAATCGATTACCACCCAACACTTTTGCTTCTCCAAAGCCACAGAGGTAAACTCCTTCCATCAAAGAATCCTTGTCTGTGTGATCTTCAAAAGACCTATCTGCCCTGACCCCAGGACCACATGGACAGGCAAAAGCAGCTGCAGACAGCGGTGCACGAGCACAGTCCCACTGTGATCAACGTCATCTTGGAAAACTTGGTGTTTTGCTAACTCTAAAATTCATAGTCCCATTGGCGTCTCTTTCTAGTGTCTCTTCCTGAACTTCCATCTATCTTCTGATGATGGATCATGTCTGCTTTCAGCAGCTCTTTCAAATATTTCAGCATCTGTGCTTACGTTGTCTTTTTCACCAAAAATCAGATTTCCAGATTTATTTATTGTTCTCCTGACATTGGAAATGCTTTATTAATTGAAAAAGCATAATCTCAACAGGTGTGAGCCAAGCTATTCCATTTGAATAAACTCCAAACAGAAAGGATTTTTTAAAAAACATTTCAGCACAATGGACAATTTAAACTCCACAAGGTGGAATAAAAATTAATAAAACCTATGTGTACATCAGTTGACAACTACATCACAAGTTTTAAAGTTTGTAGTTTTTACTGAGCAGTTTCTGAGCACCAACCACAAGGATAGTAAATGAAGTGTTGTCCATAATAATTACTGCATAAAACTTGTATGAATGTTCATTAATAGGTTTAATAATGTATGGTTCAATCCCATGGAGTTGGAGGTAGTGTGTAAGGTCAGAGGATAAAACTGATGTTATGATTTCCTGTGCAGAAGAAAAAAAGCAGAGCAGGGCCAGGGATTTAGCTCAGTGGTTCCAGTGCCTGTTTTGCAAGTGCAAGGGCCCAGTTTCAATCCCTGGTAACCACATACAATGATACCAGGCGTGATGGATGACTCATGCCCACCAGCAATCAGAACCACATACCACAGTGCCGGTGTGGTGACTGACACCTGTAATCCTAGCACTCCAGAGGCAGAGGCAGGAGGATTTCTGTGAGTTTGAGGCTCATCTGGGCCACATAGTGAGCTCAGAACCAGCCTGAACTACAAAGTGAGGCCCTGTCTCAACAAAAAAATAGAAAAAGAAAAAGAAAACCAGAGCAGTGTCTGCCAAGTGAGTGAAAGAAAGGAAGGGAAAAAAGGAAGGGAGGGAGACAATAGGAGAAGAGATAAAGAGGAGAGAGATAAATAAAGATCGCAACGACTTCAATAGAGCTCAAAGGCATTTCTGTGCATCTGTGGGGTACTTATCAAATCAGAATTGTTTCTTTTATGTTATCCCTCAGATATTTGCCTTTTAAGTACAGATCTCTTTTGACTTAATAGCATATACTGCCACAGGCCCAGGGTGGCTATTTAAGATGAAACACAGAAACTATATGGAACTTTTTTGTGTCCTACACCCCAAAGGGTCATCCATTGTCTCCTGATTATGATGTAATATCAAAATTCATTGGAGGAGGAAATATGCCAAAAACCAAGAAAAGAGGAATAGCAAGAGACCTATCCTTTGGCTTCTTTTTGAATGTGGCCACGTGTATATTGGTATTTGTGCAGATTCTTACCAAATTTGCATGCAAATGGGCCAGTTAAGAATGTGTATCATCCCTTCAAATCAAAGTATGATAAAGAGCACATATCCACAATTGACTTTTTAAGACAGGATATTTGCACTCAGAATCAGCAATTTCAGCTCACAAAACTCTTCCAGGTAGCTGCAAGATTTAGATACCAGACAAGGAAAAGGAAGGCAGGATGAAAAGAATGATGGATGAATGGATGGCCTTTTCTTCTCAAAGACTCAGAGAGATAGAGGAGGCAAAAGCAAACCAATACATTCAAAAAATTGTCTTTCTCATCTGAGAAAATAATCACTACTTTAACTGATTCCAAAAGCTCTCAAATGCCTCTCCAGGGGTTTTTGATAACATAAAAAATGACAATTGTTTGTAGTGCACTAACAGAATAATATAATTTCCAATGAAGGAATATTTAAAGTTTTATATATTCCATATAAAGACATCACTCCATTCCTTAATTACGTATTTCCTATATCTTTGGCAATAAAATATATTTTTAACAAAACTATGACAGTCAGATGATTAAACTTTATTGACACTTCAACATTTGAACTTTGTAAAGAAACAGAAAGTTGCTCTTGTTGAATTCTGGGAGCCACTGAAACCCAATGAGGGTGTAGCTTTTATTTTGAAGCTACATTAAAATGTATGGAGAATTCAGTCAAGGCAGGGCCTGAGTCTCTGCCCCAAATGAACAACATCAGAATCTCAGCAGGTGGGATACCACGTCTGCACTGCTTTTAAAGCTCTCCAATTTCTCACAATCCTGAGTGAAGGCAAGGCTGAGGGCCTGGAGCTAGGTGCTGGAAGGAGCCAGGTGTGTATGTTTCACCTTCTTTGTCTCCCTATACTGCAAAGCATTCGTGCTTAACTGTTTTGTAGATATGAAAAGTATATGTTTACTCAAAAGAACCCTAAGACTCCAACAGGCAGCTAACAGTATCTTTTTCATCTTTTATGAAAGTCTCTCAAGCATCATAAATAATCTCTAAAGAGAGAGCAGGTCTTTGGAAAAATTACTTCAGAAAAATAGAGAAATGTTTTGATGAGGTTAAAGTTTAAAAGAAGCTCCCAAGCAACATTTGTTTCTTTGTTTTCAAAGGCTTTAAAGAAACTTTGAACTTCTCAGGATGTAAGAAAAGCTAATTGATAAATAAAAGAAAATGTGGAAAGAAAGAATGCTTTGGAATGAGGAAACTGGGAAAAAGAGCAAAAGAAATTATTGATCGTTAAAATTACAAGGAGATACAACAAACCTATTAGAAGAGCTATGAATCTGATAATGCCAACTATTTAAGCGTATTTGGGCTTTTATAACAAATCACCAGAAACTAAGATCAAAGCGCCAGAAGTTTTGATGTCTAGTGAGTATCCACTTTGTGGTGATTGCTGCAGTGTCATCACATAATAGAAAGGGGGGCTGGGCTCCCCTGGGACCTCTTTGTAAAAGGCTCTAACCCTCATCTCCCAATATCATTTTCTAGGGGGGTTGTGATTTCAAAATAATGATTCTAGAGAGACATAAACCAACATTGGGGTCATAGCACCAACTGTTGGTAAAAATGCAGAACTAAAATTTTCACATCTATAGCAAATAAGAATAAAATGGGTTACACCCATGTTGGAAATAGTTTTCCTGCTTCTGATAAAATGAAGTATACAGGTAGCATATGATGCAGCAACCTTACTCCCAACCATTTGCTAGAGAGAAATTAAAACATAGGTTTACACAAATCATTGGGTGTAATTATTTATAGTCATTGTATAAGCTAACTGGAAATAATACCAAAGCGCACAACTACAGATTGTTTTTAACCCTCAAAAATTCATGTGTTGAGATCCAGTCCCCAAAACAATATCATATTTAGATATGAGGCTTTTGGGAAATGACTATCATTGTGTGTAGTACGGAATGTTAATGTATATTTTCCTGAAGAATGAAACCATTATTCTCCAACAAATACCAAAGGAATATGGATCAACGATATTCAATCTGTTAATTAGTGAGTAAAACAGTAAGATGTTAAACCAATTCGAATAGCATGTCAGTAGTCACCCGCTCACATTTAATTATTAGAATTTTAGTAAAAGGCAAAAGGTTTATACAATTTAAAGAGAAACCAGGATAATTCTTAGTAGAATTATTAGGCTAAGATTCTGTCCTACATTAAGCATAAACATGGTCACACCCAACAAAGTCATAAAACGTGAACTTTCTGGTTAATTGTTCCATCAATCATAAAGTTTCATCTTTAAAGAACAAACAAAATAACCTCTTCCCTGACAAAGTTAACAGAAAGCCAAACCTTAGTACTGCATTGAAAAGGACATCCAGGAACTTATTTTTGCTGTTCCCAAATTTCAAATAATAATAGGAGTAAAGGATAAGACTGTTAAGAGCTTTAAATAAATTCATATTTATAATCACCAAGAGTGTGGCATGTACAAATACACCATGTTCAATAAATGCTTAATATGCTGCTGGGTGTAGGGGCTCAAATTCAGTACTGCATTTGGCACCTACTAGTGATCCCTATGCTTTCCAAAAGTGTGTGCATTTGGTTCCAAACATGTTTATTCAAGTTGCACTTGTCATGGTAATTAGTTGATTTTATTTAACATAATGGAATAAGGATGACACAAAGAGTTCTTTGTTTTAGAGGATGCTAAGTTGAACAAAAGACCTGATAATGACAAATCACTACAAATATTGTTAAAAATCAGAGAGATGATTATTAATGACAGGAGAGAGAAAAATAATACAACTCCAGAAGCATCCCATATTCGGTTTGCTTTGCAAATGTTTTTAATTTCTTGTACCACTTTAAAGAAACCAAAATTGAAAGTCAATTCTTAAAGATGTGTTCTGAGCTTATTCCTTGCCAGATTTACACTGAAGAAGTTCTTGGCCCTCGTTGGAAAGATCATATGCTTTATGTTAAGACAAAATAACTAGGAAATTTATGGGTAATTTTTATGATTACTTGCTTTAATCCACTTTTTATTTAAAGGAGTAGCCACCAGTCATGGTAAGATTGGTTAAAAGGTCTTTCTTATGCATAGGAATGATAGAGAAATTCTGTAAAGGTGATAATAAAGAGCATAAATATATGGAAATAATTGGTCAGCAAAAAGATCTCAGCTTACTTAACCAATAAATAAAAGGAAAGGCCTCTTATTTGAAGATGAGGAATCATCTTATATAAGGAATCAATACCATTAAAGTATTTATTTCTTGAGCATTTAACTGTGGTCTGATGAGGTTTGAAGTGAAAACTCTATTTTATTGTAATATCTGACATTGCTTAACTATTTCAAATATGTAGATATATGTCATTACAATAAAATAACTCTTTAAATGACTGAAAGAAAAAGCTATGAAGATAAACTACAAACATTTTTAGGACAAACTATGTGACATCCACTTTTAAACAAGAAGTTTATTTGGCTCATAGTTTCTGAGAGTTCAGTCAATGGTGGCTGGCTCCATGGCAGAAACATCATGGCATGAGGGTGAAGAAGAGTAAAAATGTTCAGTTTATAGCATCTAGGAAGTAGAGAAGGAAAACACTTCCAGGGAGAAAGAGGACACAGACCCCCAAGTTCATGACTTCCTGACACAGCCAGAAACATGGAGAAGAATGTTTTACTTATTTCTTGGGTCAGGTAGTGAACCTTTCAAAACTTTCAATAATAACAAAAAAACCATCATGGTGTGTGTTCCATGGATGTGCCACCACTGTCTTAGTTGACTCCCAAGCCAATCAAGTTGGCCACTAAGTTTAGCTATTGCAGATAACTAGTTTAATCAAATACTATAATATTACAATCATTTTAGTTAGTATTGTGTACCATCTTTGTGTTTGCAGATACCTATCTTTAATATCTATTACCTTGGATATTTTTAAAATATTTTCACCAATTTCTGTGATCTCTCTCTCCCTTAAAAATGAGCTACTTCTGACACATAGGAGATAGCAGAAATGGGGTAGAGTGGCTTCTGATGACAAATAATAATCTATGTCAGCTTTCATCTTTCCCTCTGTTTTGAGTCATTCACTTGGGGAAAGGAACTGCAGTATTACAGGGATTTTCCAGCTGACTTATGAAGGGTCAATATAAAGAACTGAAGCCTCCAGACAACAGCCACATTGGGGAGTGTGGAGCCAGATCTACAGCCCCATTCAAGTCTTCAGATGGATTAGAGTCCTAGGAGATACCTTGATTGCAACCTGAAGGTAAACTGGATCACCCAGCTAATCCACACTCAAGTGTATGACCCACAGAAATGATGGAATAGTAAATGTTTGGTCTTCTAAGCTATGCACTTCCAGGGTAATTTCTTACATAATGGTAAGGTAACTAACACACCCTGAGAACAATGTAGATCTTGTCTTTTCTCAAGCATGACACCAGTTGCAAACATTGGAACACATAGGATTAAGCAACGATGATGAAGAGTCCCTCCCAGACTGAAATGAAGGTCAGCTCACATGTATGGATTATGCACAGAGTGCTACAAGAATACTTAACACTTCCATAAGATTTATTTTAGTTTATTCAGGCCTTAGCATCTTTCCTTAAATCATTTGCAAGTTAAAATATAACAGCTTAACAACTAGTGATTTAAAATTTTTCTCTTTCTTGTTTTTTTGATTTTCTTACATACTTATGAGACAGAGAGCGTTGCTGAAGATCCTCCTGACACCTGAACTACAACCTCAAGGGTGGAAAATGAAGGAGTCTAAGGAGTGGAATGCTACAGATCAGAAATTGTTTTCAGGTCTTTCTAAGCAGGTAGTGATAAGCAAAGCAGAGCTTCTTGTCTGTGTAATTTTAAAATGACACATCATTTGTTTAAAAGTTCAAGTCTCTCTTACAGAGATTCCAAATATTGACACAATCTACAGGGATCCATAAAGATTGTTAGCAAAGGATAGGGAACGAACAGAGGAGGTACAGAAAGGTACGCCAGTCATGTCCACCAGTATGCCTACTGGTTCTGACAACATCTCCTCGGTGAGCTCTGAAGATTACACATCACAGGGATGACTTATGCATTGCAGTATCTTTGGCTGCCATCTATTCTATACCTCAAAGGCCATCTCCCTTGCCATTTCAGATCACCGATTAATATGGTGTGATTCATTGTCATCTACCATTCATTACAATGACTTCGGAATGAATCTTTTCCCTAAGTCTCTTTCCCATAAACTCAAACATTTTTACCATGTTTGTCAAGAGGTGTTAGTCTGTGTTTTCCCAAATTTGATCCAGTTGTTATATCTCCCTTGCATTTCTTCCCACAGACAATTACAAAGACTCCCTGTGTGAGACTTACTGGTAATGTCTTTGATAAGCCTTGTCCAAACTGTATTAGTCAGGAAGCAACAAAAATCCCACTCCAACTCAATCAAGCCTAAAAAGGACTTTATTATCTCACAAAATAAAGAAAGACAAGGGAATAGCGGTGGAAAACCCAACTCTAACTCCTTCAATTCTTGTTTCTCTGCTTGCAAACACCATTCTCTCCTATTGCCTGAGGGCTTCTTGGAACGAGGAGGCTCTGAAGAATAAAGTTCAGACATATTAAGAGGTCTACCAATAGGACAAAGATCTTTAACCTCCAGCCCATGGATTTCTAATGGTCTAATGTGGGTCATAATCCCATTCTAGTCAATGAGGGGACAGGGCTCTGGGGAAGCATGAAGATGGTTTAGCTAGAAACTCATAATTTGAAGAGGAAAATGTTATACTCAGATAAAGCAGGGAGAAGATGGGATGATGTATGGATACAGTGGTTAAGCTTCATTGTCAAACTGATTGATGTAGAAGTTATCTAAAAGAATAGTGAAATACACTTAGGGGTGTGTCTGAGTGGGTCTTAGAGGTATGACTTTGGGTACTATGTCTCACTCATTCCCAATCTTTTTGGAACCAAGGGCCAGTTTCCTGGAAGACAACTTTTCCACAGCCAGTAGAGTACAGATGGGGATAGAGTCTGGGATTATTCAAAGGAGCTCACAACCTATGTCTCTCACATGCACAGTTACAGCAGTGCTCTTTTTTCTATGAGAACCTAATGCCTCACTGGTCTGATAGGAAGCAGAGATGCTTTGACCACTAAGCTGCCCCTCACTGCTCACTTCCTGCTATATGGCCTGGTTCTTAACAAGCCAAAGTCTAATGCCAATGCACAACCTGGGGGTTGGGGACCCCTACATATCTAGTCTCTCTCTGCTGCTGACCCCCAGGTTCAGTTTCCAGCCTCCAAGGGGTGAGGGTATTTGCTTCCCTATGCTGTTCTACTAGGATATTTCTGCCTTGGGGCCAACATGAAAATATGAGCATAGCAAATTTCTCCATCTTTAAATTGTGAATGTCAGATATTTTGTCCCAGCAAAGGGGAAGAAAAATAACTAAACTTTTTTTAAAATGAGCAAAAAGCTTGAACAGACATTTCTCCAGTAAAGACATATGGATGGCTAATAAAATACCTGAAAAGAAGTTTAGCATGATTAGCCACTGGAAAATACAAATTACACTTTGAGGTACCATTTTGTACCCACAGGAATAGCTATAATATTTTTTCAAAAATAAGAAATGTAAATGGGGATGTAGAGAAATCTTGGAATCCTCTTAAGCAGGAATGTTAAACTGTGCAGATGCTGTGCAGAATGGTTCCATAGTTTTTCAAAAAGTTGAACAGAAAGTTAATCTGTTTGACTCAGCAGTCCCATCCATTGGTAGAAAGACAAAAGAAATGAAAACATATGTCCACACCAAACCTCATTTTCAGATGTTCTTCTGGCAGCAGTATTTTCAGTGGCCCATAAACTCTTGAAGGAATAAACAAATAGAATGCATCATTTCTGTGGAATATCATTCACCCATCAAAAGGGATGTAGTACAGAAACCAGCTACTACATGACTGAATATTTTTGTTTTTTAGGTTTTAGTTTTTTTGAGACAGTCTCACTTTGTAGTTCAGGCTGGTCCTGAACTTTGCCTTGAACTCAGAGCAATCCTCCTGGTTCTGCCTCCCAAGTTCTGGGATTACAGACATGAGCCACCATGCTCGGCACTGTGATCTGTGGTTCTGATTACTGGTGGGGGTGAGTCTCCTCACCTGGCATTGTTGTAAGGGGGTTACCAGGGATCAAACTCAGGACCTGGCTCCTGCAAGGCAGGTGAGGAACCACTGAGCTAACTCCCTGGCCCACAAGGCTAAATTTTAAGAACGTTATATTCAGTAAATGGCCAGACACAAAAAGTGACATGTTGTTTTGTTTTGTTAGTGTGAAACGTACAAAAATGCTAAGTACATATAGAAATCAAGTAGATTAGCAGTTTCTAGTGGCTGGATAAATGAAGAAAGGAGGAGTTTGCTAATGGGTATTGGGTTGGGGGGGGAGGATGATAACAATGTTCCAGAAGTAGATAACAGTGATGATCACACAACCTCCTGAGTATACTAAGAAATGCTGAAGTACACCTTTTTACACTGTTCATTATATGGTCTATACATCATATATCAATAAAAGTGATTTAAACACCTTCTGGCCCATCATACTATCATTTAGTTGAGGAGTTTCAGCGTGGTATTTTTGTAACTGTCCTAGTTTCAAGTCCCAGAAGCAACTGGTTTTGTTCAATATGCACTCATTAATTGGCTTTTTTCCTGTGAGCAATCAAGAAGATCTTTTAAAAGTCTAGATGAGAAAAAAAAAATAACATATATGCCTTCATGGGCTTCACTTCATTTACTCTGGGAGAAGTTCCTGTCAACATTGCTCTTGCAAGACTCCTTAATCATGGATGGTTGTGAACTCTTAGGTCTTACTTCAAATTGTAATAATGACATTATCCCACCCAAAGTGCTTCTCTAGTAATCCTCTTAATATATGTGAAGGGAGAGAAACTCAAATACTTTGAAACATCATCCAGAATGTTACTAGTCGGAAGGAAACTAGATGCTGTAAATCTTAGGAATGAGTGAGATTAGTAAGATCTATTATGAAGAGTGCCTACTACTCTGTGGAACACAAAGGAGGGGAGAAAGAATAAAAGAGGAGAGAAGAGACGTGGGAGGGAGAGGGGGAGAGAGGAAATTCTCAGATTTATCTTAGTAGAAATATAAATTTCTTTTGGGGCCGGAGATTTAGCTTAGTGGTTCCAGTGTCTTTCCAGAAAGCACAAGGTCCTGAGTTCAATCCCCAGTACTACATATCACAATCCACAAGCATGGTGGCTCACACTTATAATCCCAGCACTCAGGAGGCAGAGGCAGGAGGATGGCTGTGAGTTAGAGGCTAGCCTATACTACATAGTGAGTTACTACAAAGTGGGACCTTTTCTCAAAAAACTAAAAAAAAAAAAAATTCTTTAGACTCCCAAATCATTAATTTTGACTAGAAATCATCTGTCTAGGATCTTGGATAGGCATTGTTTAGAAGTTCAAACTATAACTATCAAGCTATAACTATCAAACTTTTCTCATTTATTTGGAAGTGATTTTAAAATTAACATGTTATTAAATCATCAAATTCATTATTTATATCAATTAATGTAGCTTTCTTAGGGCACAAAAGTTGTGGTGAATATTATTTATATACTCTGTCATAGCCACTGTTGAGACAGAGGATGATTAAAAATAGTAGCACTGACTAGCCAGGTATAACTGTGATTCCAGAATCTGAGGCAGGAGGATCATAAGTTCAATCCCAGCCTGGAAAACTTAGGAACTTAACATAACTCTGCCTCACAACTTAAAACAAAATTTACTTATTATTTCTTTTAAAACAGAATTTAAAAAACTGGGAATGGGAATGTAGCTCAGAGCAAAGTCCCTAGGTTTAATACACAATAACAAAAAAGAAAAGGAGAGAAAGAGAGAAGGGGGAAAAAAAGAATGGAGAGAAGAAAATAGCATTGTTCTTAGAGTCAAAAAGTTAAGAATTGAAGCCCAAGTTCATCATAGGCTAACTATAAGATCTCTGAGTGACTAAATCTCTCCGAACCTTACTTTAATCATCAATAATTTATGTTTCTTTCCCAGTCATTGCAGAAATAGCTACTCCAGCACCTGAAGAAGGTGGTGAGCATGACAGAGGGCACCGCACCTGGGCTGGGGGCTGCGGATCTATAGCTTCATGAGAAAATAACCCATGAATCCTTCAGGAACCTCAGACAAGCTCCTCTGCCAACTATGAGGCACAAAACACAACTGCTCAGGTTGAGTTGGGTGAGGGCAGGACAAGTAGCTAAATCAGAACCTACATGTCCATCAGAAGATGAGTGATACAGAAAACGTAGTATTCATGCACCGTGCAGCATCACGCTGCTATGAAGGACCAGTGTAGGAAAATGCATGCCCATTTTGGATGAGACCCTAATGTTGAGTGACAGAAATCAGACCCATAAGATTAAACACAGCATAGTTTCTCCTTTATGAGAAACCCAAAGTGTAAGTTGATGAAAGAGCAAGGTACAAGACAGACAGTAGGAAACAGGGAAGTGGATCTTTTGCAAATGGGAAGGAGACTGCAAGATGGAAGGAAAGGGAGGATAGGAGACAGAAAAGAATGAGGCAGTATTCTGTATGTACAAGTCCTCATAAAGATGTGATCATCATGCATAGAAAACATGTGCTAATAAAACTGTCTTTAAAAAAGAAGAAACAGCTCCTCTCTTCAGACCTCAGGTGGAAACACACCTTCTCAGACAGGCCTCCCTTGACCTCCTCATCAGAAACAGCTGCCCCAGCCTTCTGTCTCACAGCCAGCTCTCTCTGAATATCCCTGAGAGTTCTTCAACATCGCTTCATCATTTAATTACTAATTTACTTATTGCCCCACTGTCAGCCATCCATGGTAGTATGCCAGCTTCAGGAGGGCAGGAAATCTGTCTGCTTCAGTGTCCTGTCAGGGCGTGGCACAAAATACTCAATAAATACCTGGGCTGGGGAGGCAGGAAGGGCAAGGGGGAAGGAAGAAGGATTTTAAAAGGTTCCTATCAGCAGCCTTGCTACTTTCTAGTTTCCTGGGAAGAAAGAGCAAATAGAAGTTGCCATGGCTTCTAGAAGAAAGAGCACTTTGCAAATAGAAGATTTTATTCTTCTGAGATTAGTTTTCCTTAAAGGTGAATCGATGTTTCTACCTCTAACTAGATAAATTATTGTCATAGCTCATAAATTCAACCCATGGAGAAAGCAAGATGGTTTTCCAATATTCCGAGGCAATTTCACTTAGGAAAAAAAATTTTATTAAAAAAAAAATGAAATTTACAAGTGCAATTATGGCAGAGGTTGCATCATTATGAATTATGGTTTCTTAGCAAGAGTTAGTTCAAATATCTTTGTCTCGATAGGGGAACTTCAGGAATCGAGTGTTTTCCCACCACATTCCAGAAGAGGTCACCAAGACCAGGGGAGACAGAGCCCAGGGCCTCAGGGGCGCCTGCGGGCCTCACAGTCTCCTCTTTCTCATCCTCTGCGATGACGGCCTGTCTTACTCAAGTGGTGACATCCGCACGCTCAGGCACAGTCCCAACCTGATGACATGACTCTGGGCTCTGTGAACATTTTCAAAGCTGACTTTACACAGTCCTGCCTCTCTCTCAAAGCGTTGTGATTTATAGATAGCCATAGAATAAATATCAGGCTGGAGATTTACTCCAAATGTTCTCATTGCCTTAGTATGAATTCCTTAGCTGTTGAATCACTTACTTTTCCTAATAGGGGCTGATGATTCGGAACACTTGGAGATGTCAGTGGGGAATCTTCTAAGTCCACACAGCTTCCTGAATGTTATGAAAACACAGTGGTTAAGATTTTAAGCTTTGGAGTCAGCAAGATCTGGGTCTCTACCTCAGCTTCCTTACCCATGAGCTCTGTGACCTGGGCCAGTTTCCTGTCTTCTCTTGACTCTCGGCTTCTTCAACTTGAGACAGGGTGGTAATGTCAGCTGACTCATAGACCCATCATTAAAAGTAATTGGGAAATGTATACAAAGCCCTTCACACAGTTCCTGAAACATCAGGTTGAATTAATAACTTTTATACCACAGATTATTTTGCCTAAGTCTATTGTAAAATAGACTAATTGTAAAATAAATATAGAGTTATCTGTGCTAAAATTGTGATCAGAGAGAACAAACTTCTCAGCTGTAACCTTGGTACCAGAATATGTGCAAAAACAGGAGTTGCTATTTTAATGAAACGTAGTTTTTGAAAAACTTGTAATTGCTAAGTGTCTTTCCCAGGTGTATCAGTTTAATGCTTTGCTGAGTAAATAGTAATAAGATAAACAATATCGGATTATATTGTACAGATACTAGTTACATATTATTTTCTTTTTTAATGTGTAAAGTATGAAAGGACACTCTGTAAAGCACTCGGAAGTCAGTAGTAAAGTCTTTAATTCTAATTCTCTCCACTCTTGGGAGCCTCAGTTTACTCTTAGTGTTCCGTAGAGAGATGACTAGATCTTTGATTTCCAAAGTGAATTTTCTAGAATACTAACTGGGTGGGAGTACAAGATGTGTTCACTGGTCACAGTGTATTTGGAAAATCCCAGTTAACATGGGTCTCTACTGTAAGATTCCCTAATTGCACCTGGCTGTACTTTGCTACAGTATAGTTTCCTCGAGGAATGCACTTTTCAGAATTTTCCAAACATGAACTGGAGATTTCCTGTCATTGAGTATATTGTGGGACCAGGGCTCTAAGAAACAAGTAATGCAAGGAAGGCAGGGCTCAATAAGACCCAATGTCTGCTCCAGCTCTCTACTCCAATGCTGTGAAGTACTTGTCCCTCCTCCACCCTCAGACTGGACTTTTCCAGACCCACCTCTCTGGTCTTCTTCTCCCCATCATTCCATTAGATCACTCTAATACATCACTCTAATCACTCTAGTACATTCTCTAATCACCCTGTGTGCTCCACTGCCTGCTCCACGGACTAGATAGGTCTTCGTGTTGCTGGAGTCAGTTGCCACATGAATCAGTATGTGAGAGTCATTGATCCACCATCATGAGGGCTGTAAATGTGGGGAGATGAGACCTTTGTCTGCATTGGAAGAATGGTACAGGTGACCTGAGGTCACTGTAAAATAATAACCTTCCCCAGGAGTCCATCAGTGGAAGATTCCCAGGTGACATGACGCTGTACCGCCTTCCTTGAAGGCCTTGGGTGCTTCTAGAGTGTTTCAGTGTTGCTTTAAAAGTCCTCAGTATATATAGCATTAAGAAAGCTACAGGACCTCTTCAAGTGGTTGATTTACCATCTATAAAATAGGAGAAAAGGACCAGCACAAACTGTGCAAACTAACTATACACTGGGCTCCTTCCATTCATTCCTTCTGTGCTTTTTCTCCATGTTTTTCACATTGTATTAAAAAAATTTTACTTTTCTCATTATGAACCAAGAGAAGAGGCAAATAGACCTTGCCCATCCCATTTATATTCTACACCCCCAGGGTGGTTTGGGTTCCAGATAATTTCTGCACTGTACTGGGCATTACCATAGTGCAAGAACATGGTCCAGGAGAATGTATTCCTCTGAGACTATCTAAGTTATATAACTCACTTTTGTTCATGCAGCTAAGGTGTTTCTATTAATCACCAGCTTAGTACAAAGTACAAGTAAGGGTACTGAATGAACATTATTTTCTGGGAGAAGAATATGTGTGCTATTTTATTTTTAATCGACTTTATTGGTACAATTTACACATACGTTATGATCACAGTCATCATTGAGAATTTGTATCTGTACATGACACACCTTGACTGTTATTTTTTCCCTTTCCCGTGCCCTCCCTACAGTGCCCACCCCATCTATACATAAGCTTTGTTTCTTTTTTTTTTAACAATCATTTTTTTCTTTCCCTTCTTTACTTCCCTTACCCTCCCTTTCTCTTTTCTTTTTGAGCGTTTTCTTCCTATTTCACATTATCTACCATACATTTTGACATTCGTTTACACTTTCAGTTTTTCATACTAGAGAAATGATATAGTATTTACACCTCTGCGTCCTCTGTTTCACTTATGAGTATATCCTCAAGGTACATTTATTTGAGTATAAGTGACTCAAATTTATCATTCTTTATGGCTGAGAAATACTCCACTTAATTTTTTAAAAACACACATCTTCTTCATCCAGATTCTAATGAGTCACAGACACAGAGGAAATTCACTGGCCAGACAAAGGACAGCCACACTGGTATGATACATTCCAAGGAATGAGCTTCTCAGGAGGAAAGGACAAATGATGCCCATAATCAGAAATGAACTGGCCATGCTCTCTTTAGAAGAGGTCTCCCGTCTCTATAGAAGAGGACTTCCTCTAGCACAGCCTATGACCATATCTTATGGTTTAGCTCCATAGAGATTCAAGGAAGGTAACACAGGGCCAAGTCTTCCTGAGCTGAAATCTCAGATTTCTGAAAGGGATGCACAGGACAGGGAGCTGGTATTCACTTCCACAAAGGTCAAGTTCACACTTTGAGGCTTCTATGTCCAAGGGAACAACTCTCCTGGGGGGACTGTTATTTTTTCTGCTATGACATGTAGCTGAGAAGTGCACCTATAATAGTCTCATTAATCATCATCATAACTCAGAGAGGAAATGATTATGATCTCCATTTTCCAGATGAAAAGTACTATAGTTCATCGAAGTTGCCAGTATTCAAAGACTTGAAATAGCTTTGCTTATTCATGCTTTCTCTACATCCTGTTAATGATAAAATGATCCCTAAAATAATCCTTGCAAGACTTACAAATGGATTCTAAAATTTAGAACACAGAAATGGAAAAGGAAGAACCAGAATTTTTCCATAAGTGGATTCTGTTAAGATATTTCCAGAATACAATTAAGCCCTTCAGGGCATACCTTAATACAAAATGTTCTATTTTCATTAATTCCAAAATTTTATTGGGACATCTAGCTGCTGAAAATCAGCCAGTTTACTAAGGGAAAAATAAATTCTCACTTAGCTCTGGTCATCCTAAACAAAATGTTAAAACAATGATAGTAGAAAAATGAAACTAATATTTCTCTTAAGTTTTCCTAAAAGTACATTTGCCTCCTGTCAAATGGAACTTTTTTCTTTATAAGAAATGTAATTTCCACCTCTAATGTCTCTTTACAGTTTAACCCCTGCATTTTCTTTGAATTAAATTAACTTGTTACTAAAGTACTTTTGGTCAGGGGTCAAATTCTCTCAGGCTTTGTTCAAAATGTCTTTATTTCTCAGACACATTTATAATGCTGTCGAGTAAAATTCTAACATAGTGGTTACTTTCTATTACTTCTTCATTCATTGTTCCACTTTATTGATAAGCAGCTTTTTCTTAGTCCAATTTTTCTTCTTTTCTAGATAATGTCTTGCCTCTCTCTTGCTAGGATTTTTCTGCTTGGTGATTCTACAATTTTATTACAATTTCTACATGGATGATTTTTAAAAAAATTATTTGTTTATAATTTTGAAGCCTTGATTCTTCAGTCTCAATAATATGTACCAATAAAGATAATTTTTAAAAAATTTGTACACTCCTTCGATTCTGGTAATTTATCAACCTCAGTCTTTTCATATTTGCCTTCTCCTCTCCCCACATACTAATTCCTTTGGGAGTTCCTATTCGATCAATACATGTGGGCTCCTCTCTCTCCCAGATCTCTTAATGTCTTTCTTCATCTGTTTGTGATGCTTTTCTAGATGAGCCCCTCTGCTCTATCTTTCCATTCACTACTCTCTCACCAGTTTCTGTCATGTATCCTGCTCAGTGAGGGCTCCATTCTGGAACTATCCTGGTCATCTTTGTCTGTTAACTTCCTGCCTATTTTCCTCTCTGTGCCTTCCTTTGCTGTTTGAGCCATACTAACCTGCCTTGTTTTCTGTATCTTGATTGTTAGGAATGGAGGTTAGCTGCATGTGCACTACTAGGTGAGACAGAACTAAGTATGATGAGCCTGAACGTTAAGGTGAAACATATTCATGAAGAGCTACATAAGTTATTCATACCAGACCTATGTAGCCTCTCAAGTCTCCAACTGAGATCAAGTCGCCTGACAGCACTGGTGTAGTGGTTCTGATAAAAATACATCAGATCGCCAGAGGCTCATGGAATGTTCTAGAAAATCTTTTCTGACATTATCAAAAGAGCTGGCAAGGTGGGTAACAACAGCCAAAACACAATGCATTTCCCTTTTTCTTCTTCTCCTAAGAAAAAGAAGTATTCAGAATCAAAGTCACAATACTTAAAATATATTTGAGATGGTTAAATCACTTTTTGGATTTGTACAAGTTATGTGCATTTCCAAGTTGTGTGTCTGTATGTGTGTATATGTATGTATGTGTGTGCTTCCTTAGACAGTTCTACATCTGATTTTATTTCCTTCCAACAAAACAATTTTAATGCCATTTCCTTGCCTGAACAAGAAATGTTCCACCTCAGTTTCTACATGAAATTGCTTCAGTTATTCATAAACAGGAAGTTATTCATTGAATTTGGTCTCCCTTGGTCTTTCAGTTAGGTTCAACACGGTGACAAGGTAAAACCTGAGGAGAAATCCAGCCAAGTTTTGCTTAACAAAAGAAAGAATCTTCCCCTGCCCTGTGGAAGCTCCTGACCTCAGCTGGCTCGAGAAGCATAGTGCGTAAATCCCAAACTTTCCCCAAATCCCTCTTCCAACAAGTGACAGCCACCTCCAGCCCACTCTGGCTCAAGGCCAGCAGGCATGGGGGTCAGAGGGAGGGGACAGTGCGGAGGCAAATTTGATACTACGTGCAAACTCCACGGAGGCATCATTGGCCAAGATTAGGCCTAAAATGAACTCACGGCTTGAAGATTCCAGTACAAGAACAGTCCTTTTTGAGAATTGGGATAATTTGTTTTTGGCAAAACACTGTTTCTTTTTTTGAGGGTGAGAAGAGAAAGAGTGTGGGAAAAGCTTTGGAAATCTCGCAAGACCTCTTGGACATGGACTACGTGTTATAAAACATATTTTTGACGAGTTAAGTGTTAACCAACCAAAAACAGACAGCTTGTCTTTCTCGGGTTGGCTTCAAAATGCAGCAGGGGAAGTGCCATTGCTGGATATGGCTGAGAACTTGCTGAACCCTGTCATTTGTAAAAGAATGTCACAGCATCCACAGAACGAGAGCACAGAGCTGCTTTCTCTTGTCCCTTTTTGCAGGCTATGATTGCAACCTTCTGGGAGAGCGAAAAAAAAAAAAACTGAACAATACCAAATCCAACTGTCAGCATAGGGTGATCCAGAATAAAAACTTCAAAGGAGAGATTAGTTTTAAACCATAATGAATTCTTTTTGTCATTGAAAATTCATCCAAAAAAGCACTTCATGTCAACTTTTGACAGGCAGTGATCTGAAAGTTTGATATCTAGAGACAGTTATTTCTTGCCCTCAAAAAGCTCTTAAACTGTCCTCGGAGAAATGGACTTGGGAGTAGATAATTACAATATATTGTAATTTTACAGAATTCAGGGGACAGAAGTGCTAATTCTGATGAATCTGGGAAAGATCTTGCAGAACTGTTGGGTGTTTTTTGTTTTCTTTCTCGATTTTTTAAATTGACATGTAAAGATTAAACTTGCTGGGCTGGAGATACAGCTCAGTGGCAAAGCATTTGCCTAGCATGAATTCCATACCCTGCATTGCCAAAAATAACACATGTATAAATGTATACATATGGGGCAACATGTGATGAGTCCATACATGTATATATTATCTACCTATAACTTAATACCTCTCCATCAACATTTCTCCACCCCACATATGCTCCTAAATTCTGCAGCCTCTTGTAACCCTATTCTGCTCAAAACTTCCATTAGATCAGCATTTTTAGATTCTACATAGGAGTGAAATCCTGCAGTACTTGTCTTCCTGTACCTGGACTACTTCACTTAACAAAATGTCTTCCACTTGTATCCATGTCGATACAAATAAGAGGACTTCATTCTTTTTGTGGTTGAATAACATTTCAATGTGTATATGTGTTTCATCTTTTTATCCTAGTAGCCACTATATATATGCCTCACATCTTTGCTATCCATTTATCAGCTGATCAATATTTAGGGGTATTTTTTTTCATTTTGTGGCCATTGTGAATATCATTTTAATAAACATAGTGATGTAATATCTCTTCAATATCTACAAGATTCCCTTTGAGTATAATGTACTTGCAGTAGTGAGAACACTGGGTAATATGATAGATCTTTTTTTGTTTTGTTTTTTTGAGACTGAGTCTTGCTTTGTAGTTCAGGCTGACCCTGAGATCATTATATAGCCCAGACAAGCCTGGAATTTGCAACAATCCTCCTGCTTCTGCCGCACTAGTGTTTTACAGCCCTGAATCACCATGCCTGGCAATGTGGTATGTGGTACTGATTGCCGGTGGGTGTGAGTCACCATGCCTGCTATTGTTGTATGTGGTTACTGGGGATTGAACCTGAGCCCTTGTGTTTTCAAGGCAGGCACCAGAACCACTGAGCTAAATCCTCAGCCCACTAATTTACATTGTTAACAGTAGTGTTTAGAAATTCCCTTTTTCTACATCCTCACAATCACTTGTTGTTTCTTCTTCATAACAGTCATTCTGACTGGAGTGAAGTGATATTTCTTTATGGCTTTGATTTGCATTTCTATGATGATTAGTTGTGTTGAGCACTTCTATTTTATCTTTTAGAAATGTCTGCTTAGGTCTATTGCCCATTTTAAAATCAGATGATTTGTTCTTTTGCAGTTGAATTGTTTGAGTTCCTTATATGTCTTATTAATCCCTTATAAGATATAGAAATTGCAAATATTTTCTCCCATTTGTAGGTTGTCTCTTTTCTCAAATGTTTCCATTGCTGTGCAGATGCTCTTTAGTTTGAAGGTAACCTCATTTATCTATTTTTGCTTTATTTTTATGTGCCTTGAAACTTAATATTTTAAGATCCTCACTCATTCCAAAGTCCTGAAGCATATCCCCTATTTGTTTGCTACTAATTTTGTAATTCCAGGTCTTATATTAAGTCTTGAATCCATTTTGAGTGGATGCTTCTATATGGTGAGAAATAAGGATCTAGTTTAATTGTTTCACCCACAGTCAATTTTTCCAGCATCGTTTACTAGGATACTGCTGTCCTGTATGACTTTATGTATTGTTTCTGATGATCAGTTGGTTGAAGTTTATGGATTTGTTTCTAGGCTATATATTCTGTTCTGTGTATCTATCCTAATGGTTCTAACATGCTGTCTTGATTACTATACTGTAGTGTATATTGAAGTCAATTATGATCATACTTCCAATTTTGTTCTTTTTTTACTGAAGATCAAAGTAATATATGGGCTTTTATGGTTCCATATGAATTTTAGAATTCTTTTCTAGTGTTGTTATGGATATAATTGATCAAAGTTACATTGAATCTATAGAACATTTAGGTAGTATGACTATTTTAACAAAATTAATTATTTCAGTCCATGAGTTGAGATATCTTTCCATTTTTTTTTTTGTTTTGTTTTGTTTTGTTTTTTTGTTTTTTGGGGTTTTTTTAGGTTTTTTGAGACAGGGTCTCGCTTTGTGGTTCAGGCTGGCCCTGAGCTCAGCCTCAAACTCACATCACAATCCTCCTGCCTCTTCCTCCCGAGGGCTGGGATTACAGCCGTGAGCCACTAGGCCCGGCACTGTGGTATGTGGTACTGATTGCTGCTGGGTGTGGGTCTCCACACCCAGTATTGTTATGTGGTTACCGGGGAATCGAACCCGGGCCCTTGAGCTTGCAAGACAGGCGCCCAAACCACTGAGCTAACTCCCCGGCCCCTATCTTTCCATTTTTTTTCTATGTGTCTTCTTCAACTTCTTTCATCAATATCTTTAAGTTTTTAGTGCAGAAATCTTCCACTTTTTCATTAATATTTAAGCTTGATATTTTTATAGCTATTTTAAGTGGCATTACTTTTATAATGTCTTTCTTCTTCATATTATTCACTGTTGGCAGTATAAGAACACTTGATTTTATAACTTGATTTTTATCCTAAACTTTTCCCAATTTACTTTTTAGTTGTAATAGTTTTTCGGGTTTTCCACACATAAGAACAATTTATCTGCAAATAGTAATACTTTGGTTTTCTCCTTTTCTATTTAGATGTCCTTTATTCCTCCTCTGGGCTGCTTACTCTAAATAGGTTCTGAGAATATTATATTCAGCAAGATGACAGTATTACTTATCATTTTCTTGTTCCAGATCTAAGCACTCAAGCTTTCTGCACTCCCCATTCTGTACAATGTTAGTTGTTGCCTTTCTATGTATGACCTTTCTTATGTTGAAGTATTTTCAGTTTGTAAAAAATTCTGCAGAATTTTTATCATGAAGGTGGTGTCAAATTTTTACCAACGGCCTTTTCTGCTTGTCTGGAAATACTCAGGAAGTTATTTTCCTTCATTCTGTTGCCGTTAGTCATGTTGATTTATTTGTATATGATGATCCATCTTGGTATCTCTGGGATGAATCTCATTTGATCATGATGAATAATCATTTCAATGGACTATTGGACTTGTTTTATTAACATTTTGTTA
>PVIR01004706.1:0-25144 GCA_004026965.1 Petromus typicus
AACTACTACATGTCCAGAGTCCTGCCCTCCAGAGTGCGCCGTCTAGGACTGTGCCAGGCCCAGCTATCTGCACGTAGCTCAGGTAGCAAGTGCCTGCTTGTGCCCACAGGAACCTCTGAGCCCCTGTCCCACAGCCAGAGCTGGGCACTCAGTGCCTCTCTGCATGCCAGCCTCTCGTCACAGAAATAGGGAACACACCAGGAGCCACACCTCTCCAGCCCACATCGATGGCTCCTCCCATCCTGCCTGAGTTATTAATAAGTTTATCAAGAATGTGCGCTCAACACGCCTGTGTTTATATATGTACTTAGCAAGAAATCACCACAACTGCACGGGTGGTTCCTCTTCCCTTTTCTTTTTTATTGTTCAGGGAAAGGGAGAAATAGAGAAAAAGAAAAGAATGGAGGAGACCAGACCAAAAGAGACAAAAAAGAAAGAATAAAGGAAAGGAGTGAGTGAAAGGAAGGAAGAAGGGCAGAGGGAAAGAGGGAGAGGGCTGCTTTTGACGTGTCACGTGGTCGCTTCCCTGCCTTCTGATGCCATGGATTGTCCTTGTCCTCAGTGAGCAGACATACCGAGGGGTGGACGGTCACGAGGTCACAGTCTCATCTTGCAGAGACAGCTGGACACTACCTATTTGGTCTCCCTGTACTCTCCAGAGACTAAGATCCATGGTCGCAAATAACAGGCACACTATTTTGGGATCATTTCTGCCAGAACCCCACTTATTGCCCTGTTTTGCGGCTCAGGCTCAGCCAGCTGCAGTTAACATCTGTCGCGGCTGCAGAGCTGAGCCTGGGCTCTTTCCATCAGGGGAAAGAGTTGCCAGTGCGGGTTTGAACATCTGCAGGCTGAGGTTTATTTTGGCTCCAGACCTCTATGCAAACTGGTGATCATGAGAGTCCGAGGCTCGCAGTTGACTTTCCTGAAGCTTCTAGTTTGGTTATTAAAGTCCAGTTATTGAAAGAGCTATTTTGGCAGGTGCCTGAAAATGTGAGCAATTCAGCATTCTAGCAGGGTTAGCGAGGGGCGTCTCGGGGAAGAGCATGCTCGGCGTGGGCTGCCTCAAGGTGGTGGATGCAGGCCTGGCAGGAGGACAGTTCCTTCCAGAAACAATGTCATGGGGCGGTGTTTGAGAACCGTACCCATTCTACCATCTCTCCACCTCCCCAGCTCAGCCCAGGGCCCAGTGCTTCCCTGCTGTCGGCTGGCAGGCAGGTTAAGGGAACGAACATGCCGGAGAAGAGAGTGGCTCCCTCTGCACAGAACCCCCACCATCACACCTGCCCCAGGAGCAGCCGAGCTGGCACAAACAGGAACTGTATCTGGTCTGCAAGTAGGTTTGCTGTTTGTTGGCCAGCCCCGGGTTTTCCCAAGGCACCAACGGGGAGTCTTTTTGGAAAATAAAAATCATAAGGCCCTTACATGTGCATCAGAGAAATGTCACCTTCTGCTTTGCAAAGGGTGTGCCCTTCACAGCCACATCTTCCTCAGGAGGGAAGCCTCTTCGAGTCTTTTGTGTGCCCAGCAGCAGACGCTGGAATCTCCTTGGTTTGGGCTTGAGCCACACTGATCTGGGGGCAGAGACAGGCAGGAAGAGGAGAGGAGAAAGAGATGCTATCCAGCTCTTAGCAGCAGCTGCCTGCAGGTTCAGGGGTGCCTAAGGGTGCTGCTGTGGGCTGGGCTGAATTCTCACACCTCCACGGTCCGCATCCCCAGCACAGGCCTGGTATCTGCTGTATAGGACCCTTCCCATCCTTTTCCACCTGCTGGAAGCAGGAGGTGGGGGTCTTACTGGCGCAGGTTGGGAACAGAAGCAGTTCCTTAGCAGCCAGGCATCTCCGGTCCCTGGAGAGTGACCAGGTGGGGCTGATGCATGTGCCAGGGAGGCCTGTGTCTGGCTGAGGCCTGGTTTGGTCCCAGTTCTCTGGAATACCGTGGGGAAGTCCTGGAGGAGGCAACCCACTCGTGGGGAACTTCTACGGCAGCCTGTCCTAGGAGAAACTTCCTAGAAAGGATGAGGGGCCAGACAGTGCCCTGTCTGGTGACACTGCACACCGAGGCCACACCCAGCCTCCCTGGCTGGCATTTTGTGTGTCTGGAAAGGCCCCTTCTATCCCTAGAGATGGCAGCAGGGCAGTCAGATGGTCGCCAGTCACAGGGCCACAGAGCAAGCCCTGAACCCCTAGTTCACAGATGGAGACTGAACTCTAACCTCCAGTGACCACTTCAGGACTGGAAGGCAAGCAGGGTGGCTCCTCGGCCGGATGCGCCTAACATTCCGGCAGCCCTTTTGAGATGCCTGTCAGGGATGCTGAGAGAAGAACGGGCCACAGCCCACTGCTGTGAAGGGCGCCCCCTGCAGGAAAGTGGGATGGCCTGTGTGCAGGGCAGGGGGACTTGGAGCCTGGCTCCCCAGCAGGCTCTGCCCCTGGAGCTCCAGGGTTCTTCGAGGCATGTGGTTAGTTGGGAGGGTGCAATGCTGTCCTGACCACCCAGAGGAGCAGTTTTCCACAACCCGCTGCCAGGATCATGGAAGAAGTAACGCTCATGGAAGACAGGGAACCAACAGTAGATGCTGCAGCAAGCTGAGCCTGGCATAAGCGCTTCCTGTGCCCGGGGGCCAAGTGAGAACCTGCTGCCCAGGCTGCCCAAAGGCTCCCAAGGGGTCCATGCAGCATGCAAGGAGCTGGCAAGGTGCATGGAGGTGCTTTGTCTGCCCTGCGTCCTCTTGTCCTGGACTTGGCTTTCCAGTGGACACCAGGGAGCTGCCTTACCTGCAGGTGGCACTCTGTGACATCCTGTCTTCCGGGCAAACCTGAGCAGCACTGGGGAGCTCAGGCAGCTGGTGCGAGCCTCCAGTGAGACCCAGAGCCCCCATGCCACCAGGCCTGTTTGAGAAGGTTACTCTGACCCATAGCCCAGAGACGGGAAGCAGAAGGGCAGGTTCCAGATGCTGCTTGTGAGCTTCGTGGCCCCTCGAGGACCCAGGCAGACACAGGAAGGGAGGGGCGGCTCTGCCGGACACCTCGGGGCCTTTCCGCAAAGTCTCCAGCCGAGGTGGACTCAGAGCCCCACGGCTGCCCCCAGGACAGCTGTGCCAAGCGGTTTGGGGAGGACACCTCTGTCCAAGTCCAGCTGTGGCGCGAGCCCTGGAGCAGAGGTAGTGCTGCACCTCGGGCAGCAAAGACTGCAGGCCACCAGTCCGAACCTTGGCGTGCACGTCCGCTTCCGGTCTCACAAGCTCTCCCAGGTGTCTGCAGAAGTGTATGTTCTTGGAGTCCGTAATTTTCGGGATTCTGTCACTGTGACACAACACCTGAGGATGTCAGTGGAGAGGACTGAATGTTTACCTCAGCCAGTGGTTTCGGAAGTTTCCGTCCTTGGTCACTTGGCACCCCTGCCTTCAGCATCAGGTCTGGGAGCTTGAAAGCTGCTCCCCTGCCAGCAGTCACAAAACAAGGAGCGAGGAGAGGACGAGTCCTTGTACGGCACCCAAACTCCGCACCCCAGGCCCACACCCAGAGGTCTCCCCACCTCCCAGCACCAAGGCTGGGCCCCAACCTTCAACATGGGCCTTGAGGACACTGTCGGTTTACTACAGGGCTCAGGCCTGGGGTGCATCTGTTGCCCAGGCACAGGCTGAGCATGAGGTCTGCAGGGGCCGCAGCCCCTCAAGCCCTCGTCGGGAGTCCACCCTGGCCTTTGCACTCTGCACAGTGAGAGGCTGGTGAGGAGGGGCCCGGGGCACATGGCCAGCCAAGGCTGCTGGGTGCACGGAGAGTTCCACAGGCTGCCCAGCACACCGATGTGCTCTGTCTTTCTTGGAAAACAAAATTTTTGGCTGGAACTAGAGGACATAGTACAGTAGCCCCTTGACTTATGAATTCAGTTCATTCACAAGGGTTGATTGTAGCTCAAGTTGGTTAACTGAAGGCCTAAGCTCCTCTGCACAGCCTTGTAAGTCGCGCCTGTAAAAGGCAGAGTTCAGTGTCCTTAGAGAGACATCAACCTGGGATTTCTCAACGAACCCACACAGGAACAGGTGGTGTCATGCTCCTTCCAGAACTCTTTAAAGGTTGAATGTGTGTCTGAGACCATCTGGAAGCATTCGGGTCATAACCCAAGACTTTCTTCTTTAGTTGAAACTGAAATTCCAGTCATAACATAAGTTATTCATGTGTCAGGCTGGTCGTAACTCAAAGATCCATTGTATTAAGTAAAACAAGCCAGGCAGAGAAAAATAAATACTGTTCTTATTTATGTGCTGAAGCCAACATTTAAAGACAAGTATCCTCAGAGAAGCCGACAGAAGATCTGTGGCCACCGGAGGGTGGATGAGGAGAAAAGCAGGAAGAGAAGAAAGCTTAATGAACAGGAATGCAGTGACGCTGGGGGTCCTGCGTGTGACCGTAGCTCACAACATGCACTACCTGATCATGAGGAGCTACAGGAGAAGAGCTTGAAGGTTCCCGAAAGAAAGAAATCATAAACACTTGAGGAGGAAAGAATGCTGCTTCATTTACTCAATGGCACACTGTGTGTTGGTACCAAAATATCACATTGTATCCCATAAATATGGACAATTATTTTGTAAAGTTTGGGCAATTCAATCTTAGCTTTTCAAATTGTCTTTTTATCAAGCAGGATACTCTTCCATGAGTATCCTGATTTTATTTTGTTTTCTTGACCTGCAAACTCTCATGCTTATATTTTCATTCCTTTTTCTGTATTTGCTGTATTTTCTGTATTCGAAATGGTCAGCAGGGGCATCACACAGCAGGAGTGTGCCAGGCCTGCCCTCTACCCCGGCCCCAGCCACAGCTTCAGCTGGCCCCTCGGCTCTGTCTGCGTGTAGCTTCCAGCTCCGCGGCAGGAGCAGCCCTCGGGCTTCCCTGTCTCTTCTGACTTGGCTTTTACACTATGACCTGTCTGTTACTGTACTGTTGACTGTGTTCTCGTCATCTGCACCCACGTACTTTCTGATAGCTTGGTCTGATTTCTGGACTGTTTCTCCACTACTGTTCTCACCACTTACATTCCTCTCCCAGAAGAGCTGGATGCTGCTGGCTTGCTGTGAAGCTGGCTCTAACATGGTTCCCTGAACCAGCCGACATGATTAGGGCAAGTTTCCCTTTAGAGAGACAGGTCCTCATTTGTAGGTCACCAAGGTGAGTTCGAGATCATCTGGGCTGCAGAGTGAGACACTGTTTAAGAAACAAAAACCCCAGCTAGAGTGCGGGACTGCCTCCATTGTCCCACATGCACACGAGGACACTCAGGTCCCACACCGCACTCTGTCACCCTGCACCCCGGTGCATCGTTCTGCTGAGCTTTGCAGCATTCCCTCTGTAGGTAAGCTACCTAATCAATTCTTCCTGAGAATCCAAACACGTGTCTCCTTCGAAATAAAAGCGTTCATCTTTAGTTTGGTTATAGTTTTAAAGTATTTTCCATTTATAGAAGGCTTTCACATATATTAATTATTTTTCACAACCTGCCTATGAAATAACCACAGTAATACCTACAAGATAACCCGTCCCCAGAGTTACACCTGCCAGGTAACCAGCACCCGCAGTTACACCCAGCAAGTGATGAGCAGCCATAGCTAGTGCTCAGTACAGAAGAAGATCGCTGGGCCAGAGCCTCATCACTCTCCACCACATTGGCATGACGGTCATGGAGCTGTTCCTGAGAGCAAAGCAAAGGCAGCCCCCGGAATACTTTGCAGAAGTAATATAGAGGCCAGGTCCTGTTATCAAATGATGAGGCTGGCACCAAATAGATTAATGTAGAAGTTTGTAAAGAGAAACAAATCATGAAGAAGCTCACAGTTAACTGACCCAGAAGACAGCATTGCCACCACATGATATTTTTATGCAGGAAAAGCCTTCTGAAGGGTATGTCTTCAGGCTAGAAGACTTTGAAGTCACCTGTGGGGACCTGGACTTCAACTTCAGCATGTGGAATCCCACTGGTCAGTCCCATGGCTGGTCAACAACACCTCAAGCAGAAGGACCAGAAGGACGGGGTTCACTTTGGGGAACATTTCTGGAAATGCCAAGGAAAGAACTAAATTCAAAGAAATCTAAAAGCAGCAAGGGGCACAGCAGAAGCTACCTGGAGAGGGGAAGGAGTTAGTGGCCCAAGAACTCAGCCAGGAAGAAGGGACAATGTGACCTGGGTCAGAGCAATTGCTGGGAGCGAGTCTCCAAGAGATACGGAGTGCTCCTGGGAGCACAGTCGGGCAGACACAGGCTGCTGTCTCCACCCACCATGTGTCAGTGGCTGCCCGGTGTATGCAAAGGTATATGGCGCTCAGCAGCAGCTGCCCCACGCCGTCACGCAGAGCCAGCAAAATAGTAGAAGATCTACTTGCAAGACCAGAGTCAGGATCCTCCTGCCCCAGTGGTAACAGGCAGAGAGAAAGAGGGATGGAGGGAGCGAGGAAAAGGAAAGACAGAATTCTCTGTTCATGAAAAGGAACTGGCTTTCTTACAAGAAAAGCTTGAGCAGGACAACCGCAGTGGCCAGCTGGGAGCCACTCGCAACACCATGGTGGCGCGTGACTCAGCCAGCAGGCGCCGCGGCCTCTCTTAGCAGGGCGAACCGGACTGAACTGAGTCAGTGCCTCCCACACCTCCCTGTCTCCAGTTTCTGTGAGTTTGCACTCAGAGGTCAGAAAGCGAAGTGTGAAGTCAAAGCACCTCAGCACGAAGGAGATTCACTCTCTCTCCTCTCATCACTGGTGTCCCCAGTAGGCTTCTTAATCTCGCAGTGATGCTTGACAACGGCCCATAGGAGGAGAAAAATACCGAGCCTTCCTGACGACAGCCCCTTTCTGTCCGTCTCTATGTGAGGTCCCGGTTTCGGCGCTATGTTGGTTGCCAAGTGTTGGACACGACAGCAGTGTGAACAGCAGGTGTGCGTTTCCCAGAAGACTTGAAGGAGCGACCTTGGTTGCTGGCGATCTCTCCACCTGCTGACCACACTCTGGGACCTTTTCTGGGAAGCTGGTGGGATGTAGCAGGGCAGATCTGAGCTCCTCCTGCCCTCCGCGTCCGGGTTCCCTGCTGAGCCTGACCAGAACCACTGACCATTTCACTGGCTTTTCCTAAGTGCTCCAGGCACCCGGCAGGCCTGCTGTCACCCTGCTGCCTCCTTCCTCAGACAGACTCAGAGTAGCCGCCCCAGGCCTCAGTTTACCAAGCCTTAGCACAGGCACACAGCTTCACGGAATTCTGCTCGAATTCCCACGCTCCAGAACATAGCACATACTCAGTCATCAGAAACGAAGTCTTTCTTTGTGTACTCTTCGGAAGAGTCAGAATTATTCAAATGATTTCTTCTCCTTATTCCCCCACAGTTTCCAGGTAAAAAGAGAAGATTAATTTGGGATCATCACTTCCTTTTATCCTAAACTTTCCCAGATGGGATATTGGGACCAGAAGCCCCAGTGTCTCACATTTCACACACGGCTCACCGGCCTTGGGCTGAAGATTCCAGCAATGTTAAGGGCCCCCTCGTTTTGCTTTGTGCATTTAGATAGGTTACCACTTATGATGTGACCCGGGAAGGCTCCAGGAGGCATGTGGACACCCTCACTCACACACACATCTACACACCACTGGCCTTCTTGGCAAGTCTCAGCTCTCCTGAAAACCCCAGGTTCTCTACTCAAAGAACACATATTCTTACAGTAAATAACCGGCAGCTGAGCACTGTCCCCAAAGACTTGTGCTGCCCACTTACCATGAGTCCCCAGCATTTCTTTGAATAACAGCAGCAGCTGTCATTTAATGCAAACAAAGAGAGAAAAATTCTTTTGCTATGGTAGAGGTTTGAGTGGGCAATGGGGGAATTCTGAGTGGTTTCTAACCTTTTTTCTCTTTATATATCATGTTGCACTGAGCATCTCACATCATTGATGGGAATTAATTTATATCCTGAAGCAAATGCAGACTGTAAGTCACACGCGTTGGTGGCCGGCTCCTTCCTGGCCACGTTGAACATGAGTGGTCATGCGTACACACTGTTTTCCATAGAGGGTGCACACCAGAGCTCATCAGACAGCCACTGGCGACATCAGGTGCTAACGGACATCGCAGCTGACTGACCAGCAAAAACATTCTGGGCTGGCTCTAACGGTCACTTGGGTACCAAGAGTGTGGGGAATATGACCTCTCTGTTTTGGGGAGACTCTATTATTCAGGAAGTCATAGAGATTAGTTTTATCTCTTTTTTGATACTCTCTTGTTATAATGCATACTCTCACCTGTTTCTTGTTCTTTATTTTATTTTCTCTTTGCACATCTAGAGAATAAGCCTGGGGCTTGATTCATGCTAAACATCCATGAGTTACATTCCCAGCCCCTCTCACATACCGTAAGAGTCATTTGTCCCTGGCTTTTTAGTAAATCTACCAGATCCAGTCCCGGACATTTTCATCCCCCACTCAGACGGCTCCCTGCCAACAATGGCATGCCGCTCTTTCTGTCTCTGTAGACTGGCCTTCGAAGGGCACCGCACATAAACAGGATCGAAGCTTCCTTCGGGCACCATCAAATCTTGGAGAGTGAACAGTGCTGTGGGCTGTATCACGTTTCTCTCCCCTCTGGCTTGTTTTAGACTGGGTCAAGTGCGGATCACCAGCAGGTTGGGCCAGAGGTTCTCGGGCAGCTGTACCTCTCAGGGGACCTGTGGCAGTGTCTGGGGACCGCTCTGGCTGCCACACCTGGGATGTGGGCAGTTGCTGGCATCTGGTAGAAGAGGCCAGGATGCTGAGTGTTCTGAGGCACGCAGAACGGTCCTGCGTGGAAGTGAGCAGCCCCAGGTTCAGCAGTGTCAAGTCTGAGAACGACGTTTTAGATTCCACTCTCACCTGGGACAGGTGCCATGTAAGTCAAGTGGTACTAGATGTAAACCTTTCCTTTGAACATAACTATTTTGAATTAATTACATTGGAACTTGGAATTCATTGTATTTGAATTTCATCTCATCTTTATGTATATTTAAAATACAAACTTTTGTGCAGTTGATGCTTTTTTACCATTTGGGTATATTTTGGAATCTCAGAATATTATTTAGTGGTACGCAGCATACACTAGAAGGGTGGGAAAAGAAAACGCAATGCCTGTCTCCAAGTTGAGATCTTCACCCCGTTTGGTTTTGAATCCACAGTGGAGAAGAACAGCCAGAGATGTTGGCTGCGATAGGCTCAGATGCCCCGGAAGGCAAAGGAGCTGCTGGGCACCTGGTAATAGAGGCGTTTAATAAAGGGCACCTAGCTCACCAGGCAACAAACCATCCCAGTGTCATGGCATGCAACCATGCTCCACGATCTAGTGATATTTCGTCAGCTCAGCTCCGGGATTTTGAATCCACCATGTTATTCTAAATGTGATGGGATAAAGTTTACACAGGGACAGAGTTTGAAAGAAAACAGACCTAAAAAAACAAAATTAAAAAAGTCCTTATCACTCGTATTTGGCACAGCATAAAACCCCTCTAGAAGTAAGAAGGAGTCAAACAGAATTAAAATATTTTCTTTTATCTGAGACCAGGGACCCGCTGGCTGCTCGATTTCTCTTGTCTGGCGTGGCACAGACGCCAAGACGTGTAATTCTATCTCGCATTTGTCCGGAGCTGCGTGTGACCATGGATTCCCAACAAAGGCTCTGCTTGGAGTGTGTCACGTCCCAGCAGCCCAGGGGATGCGAGTCGTGAACTGTGCTTAGCAGAAGGGACCTTTGGGAATTTGGCAAATAAACAGTCACTTCTGACCCCTCTTTTGCTCTAGCGGCAGCATGGCAACTGTGCCCGGAGATCTGGGTAGGTACAGAAGAGGCAGAGGGCCACTGGGGGAGGGTGGGGTGGTTCCTGGTAGGTCTGCTGCTTTTTTGTCCTCTGTGCCCCTCCTGGGTACACCAGAAACGTGAGGAGGAAGAACCAGCTTGAGGACACGCATTTATAATCCCAGCACCCTGGAGTCAGAGGCAGGAGGATGGCAAGCTCGAGCCCAGGGTGGGCAACTTTCGAGAGACTGTCTCAAAATTTTTTTAAAAAATTAAAGGACTCAATTTTAAAGGGTTGGGGTATAGTTCAGTGTAAAGATCCTGAGTTCAATCCCCAGGACCACCAGAAAGAAGAAAGAGCAAGAGGGGCCGGGGAGTTAGCTCAGTGGTTCCGGCGCCTGTCTTGTAGGCGCAAGGGCCTGGGTTCGATTCCCCGGTAACCACATAACAATACTGGACGTGGAGACCCACACCCAGCAGCAACCAGTACCACATACCACAGTGCCGGGCGTGGTGGCTCACGCCTGTAATCCCAGCACTCGGGAGGCAGAGGCAGGAGGATTGCTGTGATGTGAGTTTGAGGCTGAGCTCAGGGCCAGCCTGCACCACAAAAGTGAGACCCTGTCTCAAAAAACCTAAAAAAAAAAAGAAGAAAGAGCAAGAGAGGAAGGGAGAAAAGTAGAAGGACTATGAAACCTGAGTACATTATATGTATATACACACCACATGCAAACACACACATACATCATAGGTTCATACACTATTCCCCAGAGCTATCATAAGCACTTAGTCCACACGGCCTTCTCTGCCGGTGGGAATTATGTCCGTGTTCCTCTTAGAAAGCTCGTATCTCAGGGGTAACTTAGAACCTTCTGCTGGTAAGACAGAGATCGGATTGAGTGTAAAATTCCAAGGAGAGAAACAGTACAAGCGGAAGTCCTGCTGTTAGAAAGAAGCAGCTCCTCACGTGACCACTGCAGCCGCTGCTCCGAGGGCAGTTCCCTGGTTTCCCTGGACTTGAGACCCACAAGTGTGAAAAATCAAATCTCTCTCCCTTTCTCCCTGTCGTGAAATAAAATCAGCACTTCTTTCTGAAAGGAACAATAACATACGTTCTGTGCTGAAATAATATATGTGAGGTGTGATCAAAAATACACAGTGTCGCTACAGTAAAAAGCACAGTGGTATTAATTCCACTCAGAACGCCCCCTGCACACCCCAGACTCGCTGCGGTGCGCTTACATTTCTGGCAGCAGCTCTGGGGTCCTCTGCTGTATCTTCAGCTGCACTGTCAGTGGCCTCGATCGACTGGAAACATTTACCTTTTGTGGTCATTCTGACTGTGAGGAAGATCCATAACTTTCCCAGTGCCAGATCCAGTGACAGGGGGAGGGAGTCTCCACACAGTGTTTTATGAGCCAACCTTTGCTGGATGGCACTTGGCAGCGGCCACTGCATTTGATCAGCTCAGGTGGACACTCAGGAAAGAGGACTCCAGAGCCACTCCGAATGTGCAAGAACCAAGAATGTGTTGGAGTGAGGGGAAGTTTGAGGGGATTAATGGCAATAGGTCTTTTGCCATAATGACTTTTAAAACTTAAACCATATGACTTGATCACACCTTGTATGAGTAGGAAATATAAAGAAAAAAGTAAAAATTGTCCCCATCCCTGGCCTAGAGCTAAGCAATCCTAGCATCGTGTCTGTAGCCTCGTGCTGTCTGTCCATGCAGTGTAAGGGGACGCATGGACAGATTTACAGGAATGACACCATCGAACAGCGCTCAGTGCTGAGCACTCATGTCCCGTGATGACACGCTGGTCACTGACATCATTGCAGTCACGTTGATCCTGAACCAAGACTTACTGGACACTGGGCCTTTCAGATGGTGAGTTGGGGACCATTTTCCAGCTGGGTCATTCTGTGAACAAGTGTCAGCTCTGAGTCTGGTCCCTGCCATGAGGTCCTCCAGGTTTCACTACTGCACTGAGACCCTCCCAGGGGAAGGAGAGGAAGTGAGGATGTGGGAAGGGCCGGCAATGTGTCCCGCACTCCCCCGCTCAGCCGTGTCCCGCACTCCCCCGCTCAGCCGTGTCTCCGTGCAAGGCGCTGTGACCTCCCTCCAGACGGCTTCTCAGAAGTACTGCTGTGGGTGACAGGACCTGCGTGTGTGAGTACCCTCCGAGGAGCCTGTGGCCAGACCTAGGAAGAAGAGCAGGTGTGGCTTCCCACTCCTCTTTCTATACCTGCCTCTTTCTATCTCAATATAAACCCCCCAAGTCACACATGTAGATAGACACAGACAGATATTTTTATGTATTTTATATTCTCTCTGTATATATATTCTTCTCACCTAGAGCTGACTCGTGGAGGCCGCTCGGAGGATCCCAGGGCGGGACTCCTGGTGGCTGTCCCGGGCAGGGGGACACCCACCCTGGTGGGAAGCAGCAGCCTGCAGACCTCTGCCCTGCAGCTCCGGCTGCCCCTGCCCTCGGCCGCCTTCCTGGGGGAGGCTGGCTGCAGCCTCAGGTGCCCTCCCCCTCACCAGCCTCTCCTCTGTGGCGCTGGGCTCACTCCTGGGTCTTCTGGGATACGTTTTGTCTTGTAAGAGGGCTCTGGCTGGCATTCTCCAAGTGGGACTCTGGCACTCCGGCAGTGCTCACCCTTCTCTGGGCACAGCGAAGTCATCCCACGGGGCGAAAGCCCGTCACGCGTGCAGCCCTCGGCCGACACCGCTTCCCACAGAGAAGCTGACGCCTACGAGCCCGTGTCTCTCGTCCACTGTCTCCCGGATACCATAGCACTGTCTGTCCATTTTTGTTTGTTTCTAATTGACAAACACACTTGGATTTATTTACAGTGCCCAAAACGACACCGTGCAACCTGGGCACTGTGGCTAGGCTCAGGCAGCAGCTCACAGCCAGTGTGTACCTGAGCCAAGCGAAGGGTCTCATTACAAAATGCAGCAATGGGAGAGTGCACGAGTCGGCACTGCACAGGCCCCCTGACCCGGGCTTTGAACCCTCACCCGCCCACCTCGGGCACTTCTGGTAACCTGAAGACAAGGAGACCCTTTAACTTTCACTCCATCAGAGCAGGTTATGAATGAGCAGGTTAGCTGCTAGGGTAAGACAGCCAGCTCCCTAGCTGCTGCTCCTGCTGCCGCCGCCTCACCCTTCTCCCGCCTCCCCTCCTTCCTGCGCCCCCTCCTCCCCAACTCCCGGCCCTCTCCTCTCCCTCCCCTTCCTCCTCCTCCTCCTCCCTTCCCTACCAGCCCTTCAGGGCCCTTGGTACCACAGATCAGTGGGCAACAATGGGGGGCCCAGAGCCTGTGGGGGGCTGGATTGGATTCTACACTCAGAGTAAACAGGGAGAGACAGAGTGCCCCCAACTATCGGCCACTAGGGGCTCAAGCTGTACTGGCAATCATAGAAGAGAGAAATGCAAAATACACAACACACAAAATTCCAAGCAGCCAAGTTCCCACTGTAAGAACTGATCTTTTAAAGTTTCGTCATTTTTACTTTTCTTCTTTAAAAGTAAGCATATCATGATGTGTAATCTCTAAATATATTAAATCCAATTTCTGTAGTTCTTTCTAGACAGGCAGAAAGTCCCATAGGACTCACAGATGAATGGAAAGGTGCAGAATGCAGGAGGCAGATCCAAGCCGCAGTAGCTGTGGCTGGGAAGGACCGGGAACCCAGCACACTTCCGCTGGACTTTCTGTCTGCTGCCTTCAGAATGTGTGGACACAGCTACCTCCCTGCCTTGGCGCAGCCCTTGATTCCTGCTTGCAACTCCCGGGACACCTGCTGGGCTCCAGCCTCACTGTGAAGCTTCCCTATCCTTCTGCACCCAGCAGAAGCAGAGGCCTGACCTCCCTCCATCACAGTACATCGGGATCTTTGAAGCTGGGTAGTGTCGCCTCAGCTCAGCTGTGTCCCTGAGGTCGGGAAGAGCTCTGGGCTCTCCTGTTAGTGCTACTGCTCAGAATGGGTGCCACTGAGTGAAGCGTCCCTTCAGTGAGTGTGAGGCTAGAGGGACACTTGGGTACCCAGATTCCCCAGTGCCCAGTGCAGCATGGAGCAGACACTGTCAGTCACCAGCAGACACCACACGATTCTGTGCACTTTTAGATGAGGCTCAATATCATGACCACTTACTTCAGGTAGCTGGGTGGCAAATCTAGACGGAGGTGAGCTGGCTTCTGGGGCTGCCGCAGGTCACACAGTTTGCTCCCAAGGGAATGGAGGAGGAGCCTGTACTCAGGAGGAAAAGAGCCAGCTGCGCCCCTCCTGGCTCCTACACTTCCAGAGTCGCCATTCATTCATAGCCCCACCACCAAGAGTTCATTTTGGGTTTGTGCATTTAAAAGCATAGCCCACGGTCTGCGTAAAGTGGCCACCTGCCTGGGCCAGGCAGGCTCCAAACCAACTGGGCCGCGGGACCCACATGCAGAAGGCTCAGCACTTCACAGACCCGTGTGAAGCCGCTGTCCCCTGCAGGCCGCTCGCTCGCTGTTTAGATGGCCGGGTGAGACAAGCACGAGTGAGTGTGCAGATCCTTCTCTTGCAGACCTTGCCAGGGCTCTGCTGACCCACAGGCAGGGTGGGAGCCATTGGCCCAGCACACACCAAATCGGAGGGCAGCATGTGGCAGCTGGACTAAATCACTCCTGCTGAGCCAAGACCAGGATGGTAACAGGCGGCCACGCTCACAGGAGCCGTGGCCCCTGGTGGCCGGAGTCTAAACCCACTGCCTTCAAACCTAAACTCCCATGGGCCAGAGGCTGTGCAAGGGAACTGCCCACGGTCCCCACACGTACAGAGACTAAAACAACTTCCCTGTGAGTCAGCATCATCGGGAGATGGACAGCTAAGAGCCAGTGTGGGTTTTGCATACTCAAAGAGCTCCCTGAAAGGAATCTTTAAAACAGCTTCCCAGCAGGACTTTATTACAAAGGTGTGGATGAGGCAGTAGAAATGGTGGGTGTAGAGCAGTAGCAGCAGACACAGCTGTTGCTATAGTACCAGCCCCAATGTTAGCAGTAATCATAACAGCAGTAGCAGCAGCAGTAGCAGGAGAAGCAACAGTGGTAACAGCACTAACCACAGCAATAGCAATAAAAGCAGTAGAGTAATAGCATTAATAGTGGTGGTAGTAACAGCATCAATATTGGTGATAGTAACAGTAGCAGTAGGAGTAGAATAGTAGTATAACAGAGGCAGCAGCAGTAATAATGTCAATAATAACAGGAGCAGCGCAGTGATCACAGAAACACAGCACAGTAACAGCAGTAGCAGGAGCAGTAGCAAGGCAGTGGGGCAATGGCAGTGCCGTGGTAGCAGCAGCGACAGTAGCAGGAGCTCCTGGCACTGTTAGTGGCAGAAGCACCAAGAACAGCAGGCTGCCCTTTGCTAACTCCTCCTATCTAGCAAACACTGTATGATAGGTGACATCTCCTTGTATCCTTCGACTCACTCTGCTACAAACCTTCAGTGGCTTTGGTTCCCTTAACACAAGTCTGATGGCCTTGGCTCATTCAAAGCCTCGCAGCAGCAGCAGGAGCAGCAGCAGCAGCAGCGCCAGCCCCACGCGCGGCCTCCTCCACCCCACGCCCAGCAGTGTGCTGCATCCTTCTTTCGCTTCCTCAAAGGCAGCCGCCATCTCCCTCTGCACTTTCCACCTCACCCACCGCCCTCACTCCTGGGTCAGGGTGGAGCCTGCTGGATCTCCATCCTGCTCTGGAAGGGCAAGGACCTCCCCTACCCCAGGCATCCAGTCCTCCAAGGGAGCAGTGCCTGAGGCCAAGAGATGGGGTTAGGAAAGCAGAGTAATAAATGCCCCCATAGTGGGCTCTGCTAGCATGAAATGAGGACCTACGGTCTCCACTGATGTAAAAAGCACATGGGCTGGGGGTGTGGCTCATACAGAGCTCATCTGGCATGCACAAGGCCCTGGGTTTTGTCCCCTGAACCCCAAAAATGCCCAGACAGTGAGAAAAAGGAATTCTGTCTTGCTGCGCAGCCTCTCCCATCTCTCCCTAGCTCCTGGAGAAGACACAGCGCCTAGCAGGTGCTTAGGAAAGACAGACGATTAGGGAGCATCACAGGTTGCTCCTGTTAGCCGGGAGGGTGCAGGCTGAGAGCTACGCGTAGTTCACAGCGGGAAGAGCTGAGACACTCTCTGTGCTCAGTGGGGCAGTTCTTCCTTGTAGAAGAAATCAAGTTAATACATGCACAAGGTACTGGGAAAATACAAATCACCAACAGAAACATTACAGCAGCAAGTGCTGCCGGCGGGATCCACAGGTAGTCACCAAAATTGCTAGGGACAGTGTTAAGTAAAAACCAGATATTAGTGAGATCTCCGCTCATTTCCCCCGGGGGAAAGATCTGTTAGACATAGAAAACCAGTACCCATTCCATGGAGGGACCCATGGACACCACCTTAACCTGGTAACCGGGGGAAAGAGCAACACTAACAGCCTCTTTCAATGTCACGCACCCCCGACACAAGGCCTCCAGGAAGGCATGACACCCCTCAGCGTCATTTCTGCCAAGCATGCACTGACCTCCAGGTGATCAGAAAAATCACCGCAGGCAAACTGAGACATTCTGCAAAGTTATCAAATGTGTCCGGGGCATAAAAAGTAGGAGATTGAGCAACATTTAAGAAAATTCGAGAGATATGCTTTACTGAAAACCAAAGCTCAGCAGTGGGGTGAGGAGATGGCCTTCTGGGCCGGGCTGCATGTTTGTGGAAACTTCAGGTCAGAGCACTGCTCATTGCTGCAGCGGTCAAGTGACTTAGACAAGGAAAGAGCAAGAGTCCGGCCACCCTCGGTGAGCAGCTAGCATGGCGCAGCCCAAAGTTTCTTATTGTTTACAGACAACAGGATAAAAAAATTTGTCATATTTGAAACTTTTACAAGCTTTCAACTTAATCTTGTCTTTTAGGTAGCTTGTTTTCTGCAGAGCACTATTTAAATTGAGGGAAAAATAATTTTAAAAACTAGAAACTGTGATCCGTGTCTTTGGGGCTTATTAGGAGGAAATAAGATGTAGCCAGGGAAATACACAAATACAAGCTTTAGAAATTGCCCTTTGGAGAAAGCAAGCCTCATGGAAGCCACGTATGAAACAAGGTGTATTCCTCAGAAACTTAAAAGCAAACTACCTTGTGACCCAGCAGTCCTGTGCCTGGACACACATCCGAAGAGATGAAGTCGGTGTGGTGCAGCCATACCTTCACCCCTGTGTTTATTTCAGCATTGCTCATGGTAGCCAAGATAGGAAATCAAAGTCATTATCCATCGGGGAAAGCACTGATTAACAAAGTATGATATATATCTATAATGGAATAATATGTGGCTTTTAAAAAGGAGAAAATCATGAACATGACAGCATAGATGGACCTGAACACAATGCTCAAACTAAAATAAACCCAGGGAAAATACTGTGTGGCCTCACGTCCATGGGAATGTAGGTAGCTGAACTCACAGATGGAGACAGCAGGGGCCAAGGGTCAGGACCAGGGAGGCATGAGCCACAGCACACAGCATTTCATTGAGATCCACTGCACAGGATGTAAATGTCATTAATAATGTGCAAATCCAAGACCAAAAGGCAGGGCCAAAGGAGAATGGAAGCCCATCATCTGTAACCGCGTGGAAGGACAGAGGGCAGTGGAACGGGCGGGCGCTCAGGGCTCCCCTTCTGCCCACACGCGGAGGCGGCAGGTGGGGACCAGGGCAGGGCCAGGCCACCTGGGTGGGCACAGGACACAAAACTGTGGTTAGGCCAGAGAAATGTGTTCAAGAGTTGCAGTGACTATAATCAAGAATAATGAATTGTATATTTGAAATCTACTTAAAGAGAAGACTAAGTATTCTTACCACAAAGAAATAAGGTAGCACATACTAATTAGCTAGATTTAGCCATTCCACATGCTACACATATATCAAAAGATCATCCTGTACCCTGTAAGTGCTGTGGCCTGGGTGGGTCTGCCCGAAGCCCACGTAGCACAGACTTGGTCCTGAGCCAGTGGCACGTGGGTCCTGCAGGAAGAGAGGCCTCGAGCGGCCTCGGGAAGTTTCCTTGCGCACCCTGGGAAGGAGAGCAGAGCCACGTTCCACGTCTTCCTCTCCTTTTGCTTCCCCCTTCACCAAGCGCTGCCACTGTGTTGTGCCCCAGACACAAAGCAACATGGCGCAGGGACCATGGACTGAAGCCTGTGAGACCACGAGCCAACACAAACCTTTCCCCCTCAGGTTCACAGACACAGAGAGAGAGAGGAATAAGAAAAGGAGGAGGAAGACAGCAGAGGGGGAAAAGCTGACCAAAGCAAACAGCTGCAGTCATCATGTTATGCCACTTGTAGGTATTAATTACATTAAGCTCTATTTTTTCCCTGAATTTAACACTTGGGGGAAGATAAACATACCATAGTATCAAAACCATAGTGATATTTAGTGATATTACCTTAATGTAATAACATTAAGGAAAACTATTTCAGTTTGATTAGAAAATATCTCTTGAAAATACCCACGGATGTTTCATGTACTCTGAGCTCTAACCTTGGCAAGGCCCATAAGGAAAGTGGGTTAGACAGGGCTATCTGGACAGAGGACACTGTGGTCGAGCTCAGAGGACAGACAGCCCCGCCTGCCCCTGCTGAAGCGCACGCTGGGACCCTCAGGCGGTACGAGGCGGAGGGTGGAGGCTGCAGTGAGGTTTCGGGCAGTTGGCGAGGCAGCCACGGCCACGGGGTCCAAGGTCATGAGAACAATCTGTGTCGTGAAGATAAAAATCTTTCAGGCTTTGGGTCAGATCAGGAGGGTTGATGCAACGGCACCAGGCACAGAGCCTCCGAGGCACCGGCCGCAGTGGTGGCTGTGGGCGTGGGCGTGGGCGAGGGCGTGGGCGTGGGCCAAGCTCAGAGACCGCCGAGGCTCCGGTCCCCCGCACAGGCTGGGGCAGGGAGGCGCCCTGGCTGTCTGCCAGGAGAAGGGCCGGGGCTTTTGGTGAACCCTCTCCTCAAGGTCAGGGTGGCCAGGGGAGAATGAGAGCCCTGGGCTGAGCTGGCAGAGAGGAACCACGCTCCGGTAGCCTTTGAGTTTCCCCCACGCGCAAGCCAGTCTGCAGCTCTGAACTTTGACAGAGCTCTGTTTCCCCCCCATGAGCTTCAACCAAAGCCAGACATCAAACAACCCGGACAAGGGCATTAATGCGGACAGAGAGGTAACTCGCCCAGAAGACATGTTCAGGGATCAGTTCTATAACAGAAGGGGGGGAGGGGGGAGGTGAGGAAGAAAATTCGGCTCCTTCTCAGGTTTTTGTAACCAGTGGGATCAGTCAGTCAGGACGCCTATTAATTTTCTGTTCCTGAGAAAATATCACTATGGTTTTGATACTATGGTATGTTTATCTTCCCCCAAGTGTTAAATTCAGGGAAAAAATAGAGCTAAGGACCTTTTATATAAATATTTCTTGGCCCTGCTGCACATGTTGAGCACATATTGGGGATTTCCCTCACTCTTGAGCATTTTTTCTCAGAGTTCAGATCATATCATGCATGTAATTTTGCATCTGCTCTCTTCCCTTAACCTCATCACTGAATACGCATTTTCCCCAAATTAACGAAAATTTTCATACGCATAATTTTCCAACTGTGCAGATATACCATGTAGTTCACTGCCCCCCCCCAAGGCTAGATATTTAAATTATTTCCAAGGGTCACAGACACTGCCAACAAACGAGAATCTTTCCACGTCCACTTGCGCGCTGGGAGCACCACAGGGTTTGCTGTTGTCCACCAGGTGCTCCCACGTGGACTGGGATTCTCCTCTTCAGTGACCATCCACGCACTTCCTGCAGTGCATATTGAGATCTTTGTGCAGATTCTATCTCGTATCGGCGACAGCGAGGTCCGGATGATCAAAGCCCCACACACGGTAGGGCTCAAAAAGACACACAGGTGAGCAGCACAAGTAGAACACGACCTGCACGCAGTGCTGTGTGACCTGGGAGAGACGTGTGTGACATGTGTGTGGCGGACAGAAAGCCTCTGGGCGCCCTCCCACCAGCTCCTGGTGGAGGACTGGGAGAAAGATGCTCCCTGGTTCACAGTCCCCCCAGGGTTCCCAACAGCCATCCTCCACCTGCACTCCCTGGCCTAGAAATACCTGCCTCGAGGCCATGGGAGGCCCAGGGTGGCCCTTCCTTCCCGTGTACGGGCACCCGCCACAGCCTCCAAAGGCAGCCACTATGGGCTTCTCATCCAGCTGGCCGCAAGGCCAAGATGAATAAACCCGCCAAGGAGGAAGTGATCAGTGTCCACGGCAGGGAGCCTAGTTCCTCCTGCCCTCCCTGGTCCAACCTGACAAATGAGCGGCAGAGAAATAGGGAAGCCTGGGACTCACTGCAGCATCCACTGTGTTCACGATGGGCCACCACTCACTCCTCTGTCGCTTGGTGTGCCCCAGCTCAGCGCACCTGGGCCAGGCCCACCTGCCCAACCTGCGTGAGAACACCTGCAGACTCTCTGCAGGACAACTACCCGCCCTCGCAAGCTGTGCAAGCACATAACCTGAGCCAGGGCTAGGGCTCCCCATTCTGAACCTGGACCTTTTTCGTCATTTGGGTCCCTGTCGAGGGCACTGCCATCTGTGGATGTTCAGCACCCCTGGGTCCTGGCTCGCCCTCCCTGGTTCTCCTGGGTTCTGTCCAGCGCTCATCATGACACTGCATGGAGCAACACATGCCTTCCAAGAGTGCCGGATGGTTGGCACAGTCCCTGGGCTGTCCGTGGAAGCCGATGTCCCTAACACAACACGGTGCCCGGTGCACCACGAGGACTATCTACTGCTTTACTGCCCACGATTCCCCAGAGAACCCCCGAGGTTTGGGATAAAACATCGGGGCAACCCTCAAAGTCACAGAGCTGCCGAGTGCCCGAGCCTGAGTACAGTGGGCTTCCAGGGAGACAGCAAGCCTCAGAGGTCAGCTCCAGGTGCTCAGTCACCCTCTGGGTCATCACCCCAGGAGAGCGCAGAGGCTGGGGCAAGAGACCAGAGAGGGCAGGAAGCAGATGCTGGAGGCTGTGTCTGCTGCATCACGGGCAGCACACTGCATAGGGCGGCAGGCAGAGGTCGGAGACAGCTGGGCAAAGATGAGGCCATCATAGACTTCGAAGGGGATGAGGCCCGGGCTGGCAAGCCCAGGCTTCTGCCAGGCTGCGCTTTCCCAGGGTCCCCTGGGTCAGAGAAGAGGAGTGCGAGGAGGAGGACTGAGGGAGCCATCTCAGGCAAGGACAGAGGGTTGCGGAGCAGTCCTGGGCCTGGGTGCTCAACACTGAGGCCATTCTCCCTCCTGGCTGCCCCGTTGATCTCAACACAGTCATCTTAAAAATGGAGCCACAGTGCCTGAGTATTGATGGAACATGGTAAGTGGGCACGAGGAGCTCTTGGGCCAGGACAGCCCTGGTGACCGAGAGGCCATGCCACTCAGAGACGAAGGCTTGGGTCCTGCCTCTGGTCATCTAAGTCCATGTTCCACTCTGCTCCAAAGCACCCCGGGAAAAGGGGTTTATGTGGCTCACAGTTACAGAGGTAAAGAGTAAGGCGTCATCTTCAGCATGGTTCTCACGGGATGTGATGGCACAAGGCCTTGCAGTGGCAGCAGGACATGCAGAAGGGCAGATCGGCCAGAAGACAGGAAGCTGGAGCCCAGGCCGGAGCCAGTCCTGGTGCTTTATAACAAGCCTCTCACAACTGGCTGGATCCCTCGCTAACTCCCCAGTCTCTTTCAGCACGATGCCTTCTGCGACCTCGTTCCTTCCCACTGGGTTCTGCCTTCTCCCTGTCCCACCGCCCCTGACACTGTCACATCAAGGACCCAGCTTCTGACCCCTGAGTCCTGGGCGCACACTCATACCCTGTCTAAGCTATGCCCTTGGCAAAAGGTGACGAGTCTGGAAAGGATGAAGGAGCAGCCATTGCCGGAGATACTATTCCTGGGAGCTGTCAGAGGATGTGGATCAAAGCAAAACAAGATACACACTCTGGCAGGCGCTGTCGCCTGCTGCTTATTTGCTGGGACTAGGGCTACTCGGGAGGTGACCCTCAGCTGGAACCTTCTGCAGAGCTGGCTCCTGCAGAATGAGACCCCCTCACTCCGCCGCCCCCACCTGGGTGCCTCATCAGCGCTGCTCAGTGTGCGCTGAAGTCCCATCCCTGCCCCCGGCTGGAGCAGCCCCTCCCCGCTCAGGAGTCGTGGAGGCCACTGATGTCTTCTCATTTCCACACAGCTTCAGCTTCACTCTCCCCAGATCCTGCTTCCTCCCCTTGACTTCGCAGGTACCCATCCCAAGAACACCTCCAAAAAGTACACGCTGAGCACCCCTACTCCAAACACCCCAGACCCAGACCGTTGGAGCACTTACATGATACTATATGTGGGAAGTTCCATAGCATGAATCTTTGTTTCATGCACAAAATTATTTGAAATGCTATGCAAAGTTACCTCTAGGCTATGTGTATAAGATGCATATGAAACAAGGGTAGATTTGTGTTTAGATCCACGATGTCTCAATTTGTGCATCTAAATATTCCAAACTTAAAAAACAATCCAAGACCTGAAACACTTCTGGCCCCAACTGTCTTGGATAGGCCTCATGCAACCTGGGCTCAGACCGCCTTAGAATCTGCAACTGCCCCAGAGGGGCTGAGGAGACTGAGGGTTCCCATCTCCTGTCACAGAGGCAACCTGGGAAGACAAGATGTGTCCATGCTCAGGGCTCCTCAAGGCGGTTCTGCCTTCCCAAATTTCTGCTCAACAAACAACTCAGCATTACTGTGGAGACGTGTCTCAGACTTAATCCCTAAAAGTCTCCACCTAACTTCTTGTTTATCACATGCCCAAGCTCAGAGCCGAAGTCAGCTCCCAGCCCCAGGGGCTTCTTCCTTCCCTTTTTCTGTCACACGTCCACCTGCCCCGTGTCTGAGACCCCGGGACTCTTGGGTAGCCCCGTTGCTCCTGCCATGCTCATGCTGTGGCCAGACATGTCCTCCTCTACTGTGGTCCTCTCCTGGCTACGGGGGAAGCTGGGTCACAATGAAAGACTCACTGCCGAACGTGAACTCAGCAGCACACGCTTCTCACTGGCCCTTTTGCCAAGTAACTGAGATGTCCCAGGTTCACAGTCCTTTACTGGACTATCATTTCCTCAGGGAAACGTCACACGAGCAAGTAACACACACACACACACACACACACACACACACACACACACACACACACTCTCGGGGCATCTTGTCACCCTTATCTGAGAAACACGACTTGTGGCCCAAGTGCTGCCCGCAGCAGCAGGAGTAACCCTGGAGCGCGAGGCGCTGTGCTGCAGTCTCACCACCTACAGCCGCAGGGCAGTTGGGAATCAGACTCCTCACTCCGTGTCGGCACCGCTACACATGAGAATTGGCCTCTCACCCGCTGTTCAGTGTGCAGAGGGCTGCCAGAGGGACTGCAGACCGCTGGCACTCTTGTTGGCTGGGTCAGAGCTGGCAGGACCGCAGGATCCTTGCAGGCAGCGTCACCATTCGTGGAGCAAGCATGACAGTCAGAGGGGGCAGCTGCAAGGAGACTTCTTAGAAAGCTGCCGTCAGGAGACAGAAAGGGAACAGCTGGTTGTTTACGGAGAGAGGAGAAAGAGACAGCGTTGCCTCAGTATCGTTGGCTTTGGGACTTATTGCATAATCAGCTAAAGTGGCAAATCCCCTTTCCTATAGGCTAGAAAGGTGGTTGGCCCCTGCCTGGAAAAAGTTGGCACCAAAGCCATCCATACACTGCTCCCCACCCCTCTGTTAGTGCTCTGAGAATTCTTTCATCAAAGAAACTCAGAGAATTTTGCAAATTAAATCAAGAAAGTGCATAGAGTTCTATATGAAAAAAATTCAGTGTACATCACATTGGTCCCAGAACTTTACAAAGAATGCTCAACTTGATTTTCTTAATTACACATGCAGTGAGAATATTTCAATGATATTCCGTGCCAGCTCCTATCTGTACAAGCTTCTAAGGTTGGACTTTTTTCTCTCCAGAGGATTAAAGATCTAAGAGGCCTGGCTGAGAATCAGGATCCTCTTCTTCCTACTTCCTCCACATGAACACAATTCCATGAAGGAGAATGAAGGACAGACCAGCAGTTAGGCCAGTGGTTTAAAAAATGCAGCTTTCCTGACTCCTACTTTATCCTAGGAGAAGCTATGCACAGTTGTCAAAGCCGGAAGAAGGAAACTATTGAGGTCTCAAAGAGGGTTTAGTGGTCGAAGCTGCCAGCTCCACATCAGTACAGCCAGTGAGCCAGCCTAGAGTGAGGCACCCGTCCCCGTCCCCGTCCCGTCCGTGTGTGTCCCCCCCCCGCCCCCGCTCAGAGGCTGACAGGGCCCAAGCCTCAGACGGCAATGAGCAGGCCCTGGGGGAGGCCACCGCACAGGGCTGTGTTCTTCGTCTCAGCAGCCTGGGACCTCACTGGTCTCTTTCCTGGTCTGTGTAGCCAGACTGGTCCTGACTGCCCTGCCCAGCAAGGAGGCACGGCTGATGATGGCACAGCTGAGGCGGAGTCCATGCAACTTCTGCAGCTTGTGCGGTACACTAACACCAGGCCAAGGTGCGGAACACCAGGACTGCCAGGCCTCACGTTAGCCAGCACTTCATAACATCACAGGGGCCGTGACGAGCTGCCCTTGGGATGGACAGGCCTCCAGTGCCTCCTGGCTTAACCAAGGGTGGCAGAGCCTGAGACGCAGCCTTGAATGGAGTGACTCTACCTCTGCCACACGGGACCCATGGTCAAGGGCAGCACTAGCACCGCATACTAAATAGCAACAGCGTAAGTGAGAGATTAATCCTAAATGTGCTAGCTCAAGAAACAGAGTAGCTTTAGGATTTTTACAACTAAAAACGATATTCCAAACTATTTCCAAAATAAAACTGCATTGTTTAAAAAAAATATTGTAGTTCTGCTCCGGTTTAAAGGATGAGTTAGTGAGGAAGTAGTGTTCAGAATAAGATTTCAACCCCGCCCCCACACCCTACCGGGCTAGAAGTACCCGAGGACCTTGCCTCTCCGCCGAGCTACACCCGGCCCGTGGCCTGGGTGCTATGTTTCCAATATGGGTTTTATACAACATTTCTCTTGCATCTATTGCAAAATACATAATCGCAAAGAATTAATCTTTAAAATGCTGAACTTACATACCTTTAGCTTTTCTGCATTTGATTGGGCCACACTGGCAACAGTACCTAGCCTCGATATTCAATGAAATCCTCTCCTTGCAGAGT
>PVIR01004706.1:25244-77076 GCA_004026965.1 Petromus typicus
AAAAAAAAGCTGCTTCTGGTGGATGTGTATGACAAACTAGTAAACCAGAAGATGGCGTTGAAGGTTAGCAGTCGCGTCTTCAAACAAGTTGGCTGTGTAAATTTTTAAAAAAGAAAATCCGTGCAGTGACTGTTGTTTTGAACTTCTAAACACAGATGGGGCAGGGTGAGGAAAATTCTGAGACTGATTAAACCAGGGTGGAGAGCACGTGTGTGAGCGCGGAGGGGCCTGGCCCGGAGTGTCATCCTGGTGCTCAGCAGCCGTCGGTCCAGGACAGCTGTGCACACGTGAGAAAACATAATTCACGAGTGGCAATGCAAAGCAGCCTCTGCTCTGTCCTGCGGGGCCCCCTGGGCCCCCCTCCTCCCAGGTAGGAAGTGCCCAGAAATAGCTGAATGAATGAGGCCGTGAACAGAGGAGGAAGGAAAAAACAGTTGTGACCAAAATTTTCTTTGAACGAAACCCTGTTGTTTACTAGAGACTCTGATCATGGAAAACTTAATTGGGTGAAAGAAAAACACGGCATCCTGTTAATTTCTGAGAAAGCCCACGAGTTTTAGGGAAAGCACGACTAACTGCACTTCTCTGCTTGTTTTGCTCTGCTTTTATTCCTCCAACAAGGAGAAACCAATCCAATACGGAAGATTAAAAGGCAGAGATAAGTGAAATCAAAAGCTGTTCAAAAGTTGCAGCTTGGCCGAGTGGCGGTGATCTAAGCCATACAGAAACTCTGATCTGAGAGTTAACCTGAAAATGTTAAGTAAATAAACACGCTGGGCGGTGCACGCGAGCTGACCTGGTAAAAGTTCGGGGGTTAATTCTGGAGATTAAAGACAGTTTGGAAAATGAAGTGAATCTTGGGGTCCGCTTAATTATAGTTTTTGTTTTGGACACTGATACCCCACGATGAAGCCGTTTCCCTCAAGACACAGGTTAGAACGATGTTCCTGGGAGGTGAACTGTGGTTCCAAAGCGCTTGACCTCAAGCCCAGCTCTCCACGTCGCCATCCCTGTAACTTGGGGGCCTCGCGCTCTGAATTACCCCGTCTCTCAGTGTAGGGACCACACCGAGTGGGCCAGGCTTGTCCCTGAAGGGGTCCAGCGCTCCCCATTTTCTCTTCCGCGGGAGCGAGGGTACCCCGCCCAGGGTTCCCTCTGGCGGGCGAGGCCGGTCCGCTCCTCGTGGAAGGCCCGGGATCGGCAACTCGGCCGCCGAGCCCACTGGCCCGAGCCCCGCGGTCAGGGCCGCGGAGGCACAGGGGTGGCCCGCTGGCCCGGCGCGCCGGTAGCGGTCCCGGTCGGGTCCCCACCCCGGGCTCGCGAGTCCCACCCCCGGCAGGCGGAGCCGCCGCGCCCCGCCTCCAGGCCGCTAGCTATAAAGTTCCTCTTTCTCACCTCGCGCCGTTTCTGCACTTGAACTCGGGTCCCAGCTGCACGCCAAGTCCCGGCGAGGTAAGGGCGGGAGTCGGGCGGACGCAGGGCAGGCGGCGACCAAGGAACCCGGGCCGTCGGGCAGGGGAGCCCCAGGCGCACCGTCTGGGCCCCCCGGCTCCTGCTCCGCTGCGTCCCAAAGGGGCCCGATGCCTCGGCGCGCTGTGCCTGGCGCAAGACTGAGCAGCGGCCCCAGTGGGGCGCTCCGAGCCCTGCCAGGGTGCGCCTCCGCTGCCCGGCCCCAGGCTGCATCACACCGTCCCGCCTCAGCCTCCTGAGGGCTGCGCTCTCACCTGCTTGTAACCGGGTCCCCGCCGCTCGTCCCGGCCAGGACTTCTGCATCCTGGCTGGCTGGGCAGACGCAGTGACGGGGATCAAAGTGAGGGCGCCGCGGAGGGAAACGAGGGACGAGGAGCGGGGGCTGCGAGTGCACGTGCGGCCCGGCGTGCGGCGAGGAGCGCGGGGCCGGCGCCGCGGGAGAGCGGCTCGGGTGGGCGGGAGAGCGGCTCGGGTGGGCGGGAGAGCGGCTCGGGTGGCGGGAGAGCGGCTCGGGTGGCGGGACCGCCGGCTCAGCGCCCCCTCCCGCAGCGCGGCACGGACGCACGGACGGGGCGCGGCATGAACATGGAGGGCAGCGGGCGCGGCGCGGACTTCGGCATGAGCACGGTGAGCTGCGGCAACGGGAAGCTCCGCCAGTGGCTGATCGACCAGATCGACAGCGGCAAGTACCCGGGGCTGGTGTGGGAGAACGAGGAGAAGAGCATCTTCCGCATCCCCTGGAAGCACGCGGGCAAGCAGGACTACAACCGCGAGGAGGACGCCGCCCTCTTCAAGGTCTCCGCGCGCCGGCCGCGGGCGGGCGTCGGGGTGGCCAGGCCGCCCGGAGGTTGGGAGGGTGCCGGGAGGGTGCCGGGAGGGTGCCGGGTGGCGGCGAGGCCTCGGCCCTCTCTCTGCTGGCTGGGTTTGCTCCCGCCCAGGCAGGACGGGCCTGCGTCCCCTCGCGGTGTCTTGACTGCTGCAGCCCCGCTTGCCCCTCTGTCTCTGGTCTTCTTTCTCGCTGCCTCCCCATCTTCCTCTCTGACCTTTCTGTCTGGTTCTTTCTGCTCTCTTTCTCACATTCCGGCCACAGATATCTCTCTTTCCACTTCTCAGTCTCCTTCTCTCCGTGCTTCTGTCTGTCCCTTGTTCTTGCCTTTCTCTGTCTGTGTGTGTCTCTCTCTCTGTCTGTCTCTGTCTGTCTTTCTGTCTGTCTGTCTCTCTCCTCCGGGCCGTGCCCTGTGGAGCAGTTTGCCCCGTGCGCCCGAGGCGCGGCCCCACCTGCAGACAGGGGAAGGGGACTTCCTCCGGGAATTTGCTGTTCCACCTGCCCGTGTGGACCTCTGAACTTACTCCGCAGGGACCGGCCCCCGCTAGTTTCCGTCAGGGTTTTAGAGACCATTCCAGGCCTCTGCATCACTTGGTCCTTTGCAGTCCAGGGTCAGGCCATCTCTCCAGCCCGGCCACCAGAAGCCCTAGAGAACTATTTGACCTAGGGGACACCTGCCGCCTCGTTGTGCGCACTCTGTGCCACGGCATACATCGGAAGCACTGCTCTTCCTTTCTGAAACACTGTCAGACCATCTTAAAAAGTTCCATCTTTTGACTTTCGCTTTTCTCTACCCTCTCCCCCCAGGCTTGGGCACTATTTAAAGGAAAATTCCGAGAAGGCATCGATAAGCCGGACCCTCCTACCTGGAAGACGCGCTTGCGGTGCGCTTTGAACAAGAGCAACGACTTTGAGGAGCTGGTGGAGAGGAGCCAGCTGGACATCTCAGACCCGTACAAAGTGTACAGGATCGTCCCCGAGGGGGCCAAGAAAGGTAGGGGCTTCCCGAAGCCTGGCTCACAGCACAGGCGCAGCTGACACTCACACCACCTTCACTTCCTTCTGAGCGTCACTTTCTATTTTTGCTTTTTTATAACCCTGCAGGTGCCTTGCCCAAGTTTTGTCTTTTTTTTTTAGTTGGAAATATTGTCATTTTAGTGTAGAGTCACATCGCAGGGTCTAAACCTGTGTGTGTGTGTGTGTGTGTGTTTGTATGTGTGTGTCTTTGTGCATCTGTACGCCTGTGTGTGTGCTGTGATTGCTGTTACACTGTGCACCAAAGTTCCAGAAGAAAGTCTGGAAGAGGTGGTAAAGCTCTGTTGACCAGCAGCTGTCATAACTGTTTCCTGGGAGGGACCGTACTGCACACCCACAGAGTGTTTCTGCCTATGGGTAATAAGACGCTGAGATGTCAGGACAGGGCCTGGCCAGCGAGGTGCTCACACAGCTCGGTCTTTGCTCCTCCCTTTGTAAGAGCAGGCAGGAGTCCGCGTTGTAAATGAACCGCGTGGCGTGTGTCCGGCCCATGCTTCTGGCAGATGCAAAGCCCATGGGCACTCTGTGTTTTGTTAATTATTCGAAACTGTTATACACAAGTCAGACCTTGTCAACATCATTTCAATGGTGTGGATGAATAAATGCCCAAAGGTACTGCTAGAAAACGCCTTACTTGTCAACATCATGCTGTGCCTTCTAAGAATTAAGCCCTCAGGTACTTTTCCACGATTTGTGTTGGAGTCAGTTCCTTTTTCTCACTCTGTGCCATTTCCCTCTTCCCCAAACACACAGGGGCCAAGCAGCTCACCCTGGAGGACCCTCAGATGGCCATTGGCCACGCCTACTCCATGACGACCCCGTACCCCTCGCTCCCAGCCCAGGTGCGGAGGGGAGTGCTGGTGCCAGAGGCGGGGCTCCACGTGCCCGTAGTCACCGAGGGCATGTCTGACCCCCCTGGCAGTGCTGCTGTCCTGGAGCTGAGTGAGGAGATTGGCTGTGCCTTCCCTGCTAGAGCCCGGTTCCACTGGGAACCAGACCTCTTGCAGCAGTTGAAGAGTTTGGAAGCAGAACATTGTCATATGAAACCACAGGGCAGCTGATGGCTTCAGGCTGTCCGGCGTGAATGCAGCTCTGTTGTGTCCGCTTGGGTGGGGATGAGGGGGCTGGTTCCCCTGCAGTGCTTTAGGTGCTGAACGCAGCCATATGATGGTGCTTCCCCCGGTCAGTGCTTCCCCACAGTGTCCCCTTTGTGCTGCCCGGTCCTCTGACTCCTCTCACTTGGTCTGATGAACGGTCCACTTGAGACTTTTTTAAATGATAAAATGATTTGGCTGCTGACCAGAGAAGGGGTTCCCTGAGGAGTCTGGGAGGATGTGAAAGCACCCACTTCCCACGCCGGCGCATCTCATCTCAGCTGCTCTTGTTCCTCCAGCAGGTCCACAACTACATGATGCCACCACATGAGCGTAGTTGGAGAGATTACGTTCCTGACCAGCCACACCCAGAAATCCCGTATCAGTGCCCCATGCCATTTGGCCCCCGAAACCACCACTGGCAAGGCCCAACTTGTGAAAACGGTGAGGAGCACACCGGCATGAGACAGAGTGGGCGGGATAGGGGCTGTAGGCCTTCCCAGCGGTCCCCTGGGAGCACCGTGGGCTTCCTCCCTCTCAGAACCTTGCACAGCTATGCGCTACTCGATGCTGGCCCCACCTGCATTAAATATCTCTGGAAGCTAAAATTACCCTTTAAAAAAATAAAAGAGTTCATGGAACCTTCCAGAATAAAAGTAATGAGGCCAAATCACCCAGGGAGTGAGGGGCTGGGCTCTGTTCCAGATGTCCTGATCCCAGACTGGTCTCTGTGCAAGAGAGGGCCGGGTACATCCAGGGCCTATCGGTGTGCTGCTGAAGTTTAAGGTGTTGATATTTTCACTCTGTCTAGATAATCTTTTCTGTAATCATAAGCAAAATGGGATGGACGTTGGCAGTCTTCCTGCCTGGGTCTTCCTTAATGCTGACTGAGGCCCACAGTCTCAGGAGTATATTTCTGGCCACAAGGCACAAACTCCACCTGTGCCCTCCCCGGGCAGGGACACCAGGAGCCTGAGTGTGCGTCTGTCCCTGGGCTAGTGGTGCATCCCTAGCAGCTGTTCTTGGTATTGACGGAAATGATAAGAAGGGTATGAAAAAGCAACAAGAAATAATGATGAAGAAATGTTCCCAACAGAGTCCGGCTAGCACTGGCTCCCAGGGACTCGCTGATTCTGGATTGGAGGTGGTCTGCTGTTCACAGGGTCCCCTGGGCACCAGGGGCTGCGCAGCAGATCCTAAGGAGCTGCGTGCCAAGGAACCTTTACCAGCTGTGTGCAGGGCAGCAAGCCCCGGCCTTAGGGCCTGAGTTGGTTGCTTAGATGCAGGTCCTGAGTGGTTGGGATGCTGATGTGCTCCGGCCCTATCTGCTCCTCATGATGCGATCCTTTCCCCTTCTGGGTCCTGTTCAAGGCATTCTCTTTCTGGTATGAGCGAGTTTATCCTTACTCAGCATTTGTATTCAGTGGCATGTTAAGCAGAGAAGCTTAGAATTCAGTTTTATGGGCTTTCAAGTGATTTGCAAGAAGGTTGACTTTCCAAATAGCAGTGGAGTCAACAGCTGACTTCACACTGGCCTCTGGGACACAAGTCTGCCCAAGCACGGGGTGCAGAAACAGTGACGGGGTGCAGAAGCAGTGACATGTAGTCTATACTGGCATTGGGGAAACACTGGGGGCCCATGAGCACAGCTGATTTGGGGCCTGATCTTTTTTATTTGTGCTGAAGGCAGCACATGGCTACCACACTGCCAGTGGCCCCGCTCCATTTTCTCCTGAACCCAGAATCATGAAGCCAAACAGACACAGACTAAAAGCTCCATTAGTTTATGATCAGACTTTGTCTCTGAAGTCACCCCAAGGTGAGCAGAGTGAGTGCCCTCACTCACTATGTGTGGGAGCCAATCCCCTTGCTTCTGTCTGATCCTCAGTTTCCCTGCTTACAAATTATGGGTAGAGTTATGCAGCAGCTCCGTCCTCTTTCGGCCTCAGTCTCACTCTGGATCTCCATTTCTCTTCACCCTGCAGTTGGCAGGCGCTCACTGCCTGCTGCACTCGGTCTGGAAGGTGACCCAGGCGTGGCCCACACTCCCGGGCTCAGTGCTCACGCGCATCCTCTGACACCTTCTGACTTTTATTTGCAAATGCAGGTTGCCAAGTGACAGGAACCTTTTATGCTTGTGCCCCACCCGAGTCCCCGGCTCCTGGAATCCCCATAGAGCCAAGCATAAGGTCTGCCGAAGCCTTAGCGCTCTCAGGTGAGTGCAGCACTCGGTTCTGGTTCCGGAAGCTCCTGCAAGAGAGTATGCCTTCACTCCTCTTGCCTCTGGGTAGGGTTAGTGGGGATGTAGGCAGTGGCGTTGTCCCCTCCAGGGTCTGGAGTGGGCTGGCCGTATCCATCACCCAGGCTTGTGGCGCCCAGCAGGAGCAGAGAGCACTGTTAGGACACCTGGTAAGAAGCAGCTAGCGTGTCCTGTAACAGACCCAAGTGCCCACTGCTCAACCTCTCCATTGATGTCCAGCGAGCATGTGGAGGATTTGGACACCCTGCTTTCCTGCATCCAGGGTCCCTGCAACTAAGTCTTACAGTGTAGAGTGGCTTCCTAGGAAATCATAGAACTTCTGCTTTGAAAGGCTCTTTGTCCTACCAAGGTCAGCCCCAAAGTTCGCCTTAACTTCAAGGGCAGTGCCTCTGTCTGCTCTGTGTGATGTGGGGCTGTGTTGAGGAAGGCCCCTCGTGACTTAGCAGGCATGCATCTTCCAAGACAATTCAGTCTTTAAATATTTTGATTGTTCTTACATGGAATTTGAGTTTATATAAAAATCAAAAGCTTAAGCTTTGGGAGTCTCGCCCTGCCCCGACCATTTTAAAAATCATTGACAGAAAATATCAGCTACATTCTAACAGGTTGAAGCCCTCTGCTCACCAGGGAGTCACAGTTTTACCTTCCCTGTTGTAAAGTGCCGTGCCGACGGAAGCTGGTGCCCTTCTCCTGGATGGTGCTGATTGATAACTGTGGGTCCTTCCGGGTAGGGAGCCACTTCTGAGCAACAGGACTTGTATTTGTTTTTAGAAACTTTCAAGTCCTTGCTTGAGCATCTAAGACTTGTGTGGGTGCCTAAAGAATAGGAAATAAACAGCTATTTATATCTCCACCACCTCGTGATTTCTGATGACATTAAATGAAATGAAACCTGCCCCGAGAGTCACCTCTGATGGCCAACGCCCACTCACACTGGTGTGTCGGAGCTGGTGTTCGCAGCGGCAGAAATCGAAGAGACAGTGGTGTGGGTTAAATCTCAGAATTTACCCTGAGGAATAGGAGGGTTTGTGGGTTTCTTTTTTCGCTATGCATACTGCAGATTAGTTACCTGTCTCGGGCGTGTGTGTGAGGAGTGTGGCTCCTCACCGTACCACAGCCCATCCAAGATGCCAGGCCGCTGGCGGAAGTCTAGTAAGGAGCTTTTCGCCAGCCTGGCTTGGTCCTTCAGTCTGTGGGTGAGATTTTAAAGGGTTTCCAAAGTCAGTAAGACTTTTATTTTAAAAGTTTGTCTTTTTTTAAAAAGGTCAAAAAGCCTGATTTTATAGCTATTCAAACTTCAGCTCAGTCTTAGTGAAATTTCTGCAGGCTTTGCACTGATGGAGGCTTGTATAACATTTAGACACACACTCTCATACATACACACACACGTGTATGCACACACACACATACACACCTCACTTTCGGTGCTGGGCTTGGAACCTGTGGCCTCACGAATGCTAAGCAAACACTGTACCACAAGTTATACCCCAGCCTTACACCCCTTTTTCTCCTATATTAATTTTATGATAAAAGCAGCTTGTACCTGTTATAAAAAAATTAAATCAAAAATCAAAAACAGGAAAGTGGAAAAAGGAAAAACAACATATTCTGCCATCCAAAAGTTACCATTTGTAGTTAAGGGCTCAGTGGTTAGCCTTCTTCTGTCTGTGTGTCTAACATCTGCCTGTCATCTACTCCAGATGTAAGTACCACCGTCACCATCCTCATTCCCAACGTGATTCCTTCAGTTCTTCGACAAAGACGCCCTCTTTTTATTTAATCATACTTTGCAGAAAATTAAACACATACCTTCCTTTATCTTAAAAAAAAAAACAACAAAACGAAAGCACCTGTCGCTACAGGAGCATCGGGATTGCTGGGTCTGATGGGTGTCCTTCCCCAGCCTCTAAGCCGGTGCGCTCACTGCCTGAGGCTTTCAGGAGGAGGCAGAGCACATGCATCTCCCAGGCTCATGGGACCCGGTAGCCACTGCATGTCCAGGGGGCCCTGGGGCAGCCAGTGTCCACTTCCTATGCTTTGTTCTGGTCCAGTCATGGGCACTCAGGGAGGGTCTGGCCCATCAGTGCTGACTCCAGAGCTCTGTGTTCGCAGACTGCCGGCTGCACATCTGCTTGTACTATCGGGAAATCCTGGTGAAGGAGCTGACCACGACCAGCCCGGAAGGCTGCCGGATCTCTCACGGACACACCTATGATGCCAGCAACCTGGACCCAGTCCTGTTCCCCTACCCAGAGGACAATGGACAGAGGAAGAACATCGAGAAGCTGCTGAGCCACCTGGAGAGGGGTGTGGTCCTGTGGATGGCCCCGGATGGGCTCTATGCCAAGAGACTGTGCCAGAGCAGGATCTACTGGGACGGGCCCCTTGCACTGTGCAGCGACCGGCCCAACAAGCTGGAGAGAGACCAGACCTGCAAGCTCTTCGACACACAGCAATTTCTGTCAGGTACCAGTGCACTGTTGGGGTGGGTAGTGAGTGGCCACGGGGTGCCCCCTACTCTAGGCGGGGGTCCTAGAGCCTCATCTCAGAAGTGGTGTCCTGCTGGTCCACGTCCATGTCTGCCTCTGTCCCTTCCCTTGCTGTCAGAGGCCCAGCGTCCAGAGAGGTGACCCAGGAGGACCATGGCTCTGGCTTAGCGCTCAGCTCTCTGAGTTTCAGGGGCCAGCCTGTGGCATAGTTTTGTTGTATTGATAGAGATCTCACCAAGCTTATCTGCTGAGATTTCAGCTCTTTTTGGCTTCCTGGAAAAATCTTGGAGGTTTTAAGAACCTCGGCTGTGAGTCGCATCACCCCACACAGACGCTGTCCTGCGGTGGGACTGAGAGCAGAGTCCTGAGTCCGTGTAGCCGAGGGGAGGGTGAGGGGCAGCCTCTGGCCTCTGTCCTGCGGTTGCCTTGCGTCATGTTTTCCAGCATCCATGCACTGTGTTCTAGTGTTGATTTCAGGACAGTTGCATTAGCCCTGGGCCAGTGTCCATACAATCACTGACTGCCGTGGTGGGCTTCTTCCACAGTGTCCCTGGGCTCCAAAAGGGAGGAGGAAGCTACGCCTCCGTCATTCTGTCCCTTCCTTGTCCGGCCCTGTCCTCTCCCAGGCACCCGCTCTGAGCACACCGGGCCTCAGGTCTTCAGGCAGCTCCTTCCGGAATGTGAGGACAGGGTCCTGCTCTGTGGTGCATGCACTTGTGGGACGATGAGCCGAGCTCATCGCAGGCATCACGTCTAGCTGTCGTTGTCTGTGGGGAGATCATTGCAAACTCCCCCTAAGCAGTTCTCGAGTGTGGCGCACACTGTCCACTTGGAAATGGTGGCGAGTTCAACACTGTTAACTATGGCCTTGGCGAGGTAGAGTAGGCGTATGGAATTTGTTCCTCATAACTCAGGCAGCGAGGACACTGTGATCTCCTCTCCCCAGTCCCCTTGTACCCCCTCCGGTGACCACCAGTCTACTCTCTCCTTCTGTGAATTCAGCCTTTTGGATTCAGAGATACTGAGGGTCAAGGCTTCCTAAGTAAAACACCCCAGAAAACTCAGGTCACTCAGGATTTGTCTTTTTGTCCCTGGAATCTTTCCCTGAAACTCATGTCCCCCAGGTTTGTCTGTATTGTTGCAGATGACAAGATTTCTTTTTTTTAAAGACCTGGTAATGTTCTGTTGTGTGTATACCACATTGTCCTATCCATGCATCAGTTGTGGATACTTGGGTTGATTCGCTATCTTGATGATTGTGAGTAGTGCAGACACACTGATTTCATTTGGCTGAGTATGTCCCCAGAGGTGGAGTTCTGAACATGGTTCATGAATTAATTCATTTACAGTGAAAATAAGAAGTGCACTGCGGTGGTGGCAGCATTTGCTTGGCATTCTGGCTTAAGCAGCCCGAGTTCAAATAGGTCCATCCAAATTCTCCTTCAGTATCCAAAACAAATATTTCCTGGATAAAACTCTTCCCGCAGAGGTGGAGTGCAGGCAGAGGTTGCCCTGGGCAACTGTGTGGGAAAGAGGACCCATGGGGCCGACGCCCCTCAGTGGAGGCATAGAGCTGCCCCCACCACTGCCGGGCTGTGTCGCACTGCAGACTGGCATGGCGCTGGTAGTGAGGAGCAGAGGGCTCAGAGAGCCCAAGAGGGGCCGCGCTGCCCCTCGCCTGCCGGCCCCAGGCTAAGCATGCTCCTGTGTTCCGGAGCAGGGGCTGGCCGTGCTGGCACCTGGGAAGAGACTGTAAATCAAGGCCCCTGTGGACTCAGAGCTCCAACGGAGGCATCCCAAACTGGCCCTAGCTTGGCCAAGTTTCTCCTGCAGTGCACACTGCAGGGGGTCAGGAGCCACCATGACAGGCAGGGCCACCTCAGGGCCACGCACAGGCGGGCACACAGCTCTGAGGCAGCGCAGAGGAGACGGCAGGCCCGAGCTCTCCCGCCTCCCTGTGCACCGGCTGTGGGCAGGGCTCTTCCCTTCGCTTCTTGTGCCTTCTCTGTAGCTGGGGCCTGTGCTCCGCGCACACCAGTCTCTGAGGTTCACAGAGGCTCGTGAGGGTGCTGCGGACTTCAAAGCTGCAGCTGTGCACCAGGAAGGGTCGGCCGCACAAGCGAGCGCCTTCATTCGCAAGTGTACGAGGCGTGGCTTTTCCACAGCGTGTGCCCGCTCGCCAGTCCCAGGGCCTGCGCGGTGCCCTGGCGGCCGCAGCCTGGGAGTGTGCTGCCTGCGTCCTGACGGCATCGGCCAGGTTCGATTTGAATTCAGGAAAGAAAAAAAGTGCAGGAAGTCAAGCAGTCCTGTGGGTTAGCAAGAAACTCTCAGTTGCACAGAACAGTGGAAATCTTTGCTGCCTTTGCCATTCAGGATTGTCACCCTGCGAGGGACAGTCCCCAGTGGTGGCGTGGCTGCTTTGCGGAAACGCAGCAGCTCCTGTTAGACTTCTGCCTGCTGCAGACAGGTCTCTGGAGCGGAGCTCGGTGCTGGGGGCGCTGTGGAGTACAACCGAGGGGCCGGTGGTAACTCCAGGGACAGGCCCTTTCTCTGTGATGTTACCCCCCAACCCTGGACACGAGTCTCCAGCAGTGCTCCCTCGCATCTGTGCCCTTCCAGCAGGAGCACTGGCGCTGGAGAGGGGACTGTGGGGCACCACCAAGTCATGGCTCTGTCACCAAGACAATGCAGGAAAGTCTGCCCCAAGCCCCACCCTCCCCCATTCAGACCTGGAGCCCAGTGTGCTGCAGTTGCTCAGAGCTGGCACCTGAGCTGCCTGGATGTCCCTGAAACACCTGTGTGTCCCCAGGAACACGGCCTGGACTGCGTGGCGTCGCAGCTGAGGCCTGGAGTTTCAAAATGACCCTGGGGCGTGGGACCTTCTGATTCTCCTGAGGAACATGTCTCCTGTGCTATGTTGTTGCCTCACCTGCCTGCAGCCCCCCTGCTGCAGCTTCCCCTCCCCGCTCCTTTCGTGAACTCGCGGCTGCCTTGGGCCGGCACTGCAGAGCAACCTAGGCATCTTCCGGGAGAAGCGAGCAGGCCGCGCGCCCCAGCAGGACATGTGGGTGTGTGCACATGCGTGCATGTGACAGAGAGAAAGCTGGTACCCCTCCGTCCCCTGCCTCAGGAGGGGAAGACCTGGCCTTGCTCTCCCCATAAGGAATCACGGTGCTCTCGTTCCGGGGTGACTGAGGGGCTGCGGTCTTGTCTCTCCCTCAGAGCTTCAGGCCTTCGCCCACCATGGTCGACCCCTGCCACGCTTCCAGGTGACTCTGTGCTTTGGCGAGGAGTTTCCAGACCCCCAGAGGCAGAGGAAGCTCATCACAGCCCACGTGAGTATCAGCCGCACACCATCTTCCTGCTCTGTCCGAGGCAGAGCTCGCTGAGAGAATGCTCAGGTGAAGAGAAAATGTCAAGTGACCCGGAAAAGTAGACGTAACCCTCCAGATAGCACAGGAGGAAGGCCCAGTGGCCCACATGCTGCTTGCAGCCCTGAGGTCCCGGCGCAGAACCAGAGTGGAGGCGTAAACCCAGGCCTCTGCTCGTCCCTTCCTCTCAAGTTTCAGATCGCCATAGTCCCATCTCACAGGGACTCAGAAGGACTGAGGCTGCAAGTCACCCTGTGAAGTCCTGTATGCCTCGTGGCACATCTTTCTCAGACAGAGAATCTCTTTCCAACGGGGATGTCACCCATTCAGTCGTGTGTATTATAGGTTATCTCCAAGTATTTCCCAGCCTCTCTTTTATTTCTGGATTTCTAGGAATTATTAATAGTTGTCTGGAGGCACCTGCATCCTTCAAGGAATCCTGGTAGACCAGCCACTCTTTCTGGGCTCTTGCACAGTTTAAGACGCATGCAAACTATGCTGAGTACATAGTACACATGCTTTAAAAAAAAAAGAAAACAGGCTTATACAGATATCACTGAGCATTTAGTTGTCATAGAAGAAACTTGCTGTCATTCAGAAAAGTGATTTTTGAATTTGAAAATTTTATATTACTACAAACACAGAATGAGCAGTACCAGGTAAAGTGACAAATTCAGATGAGATGTTTCTTTGATGATATTTCTTCTTGAACACTGGAGAATGAATGTGTGTCTTGATGGGAGAGCACTGGTCTGGCATGCGTAAAACCCCGAATTTCCCCTGCAGTGTTCCAAAATAAAAAAAGAAAAGTGAAATAAGACACTCAAACTTGGACACAAAATTTACTCTTCCTAATTGCAGAAACCAAAACTAGTTAACCAGCCAACAAAATATAGTTCTGTATTTTAGCATTTGGTTGTAACTTCTCTCTAGTGAATGCTATTACTGATATCTGGTTAGGGACAGAATTGGCTCACTGACCAAGTAAAACCAGCCTCCGCGAACGGCATCTGGGCGGGGCGGTAACGCCCTACATCCGTCCAAGTGGAGGGTTTCTGAACTGCACCTCCGCCAGGTTAGGCCAGCGCGATTCCCAGGCCAGGCCCCCCTCAGAATCAAAGTGTGGGACACCCTAAAAGAAAAAGGCACAGGTGCATACCCAGGAGATCTTTTTTTTATTATTATTACGGATTTAGTTTATCTCTGGTTCTCAAAAAAGAGTAATGCAAGATCTTATATGTCAGATAGTATGAGGGCTCAATAGCTTCGAAAGCGTTCGGCTGGTCTTTGGTGCTGAGATTTGGGAAAAGCTGAATGTGGACTTCTGTGGTCCAGCCTAACAACCATGCTAGACATGCTTGGGCCTGTGAACTTCTCTTTCCCTCTAATAGCAGTTTTGTTGCTGTTGGATTTTATTTCCTTTTCTTTTCCCCTTTAGTTTACAATTCTGTAGACTGTCTGAGTGTCTTAAGTCATTCAGGGTGAGCATTTCACTCTATAAAACTGCAGTTGTGGAAAAATAAATTCATTAGTTTAAATTACCCTGAAATTTGCCCGACCTTTTGTTTGATCATTTGATCTCATGCTGTTCATTCAGTCTTAGTTAACTGTAAATGGTAGTTGATTTAGAAGATCATCTTTATGTTCAGCTTCCCCTGAAATCCAGACTAAGCAGATCCTGTGTGCAGGTCGCTCTGTGTTCAGAACTAACACAAAGCAGCTCTTCAGGCGGCTCTAAATAGGAGGTGTGTTACAGAATGTAATCTTGAACTTTACTTAGAATTTAACCCTAGAACTTGAGGGTTATTTCATGATGAGCTACTTACACAAAGTTAAAAAAAAAAAAACTTCAATAATATTTTAACTGTCTTGTTAAAGGTGGAACCCTTACTAGCCAGACAACTATATTACTTTGCTCAACAAAACAGTGGACATTTCCTGAGGGGTTATGATTTACCAGAGCACGTCAGCAGTCCCGAGGACTATCACAGATCCATCCGACATTCCTCCATTCCAGAGTGAAAACTGTCAAGACAAACAACTTTTGTAATTGTAAGTATTTGACTTTGACAAGGACAGCTGATGATCTGCCCTCTTTGTTAGCCCCAGAGCTGAGCACAGTTGCAGCTCGCAGCAAAGACAGGTGCAGGGAACCAGCTGCTTCTGACGGAAAGATGAGTTTACTCCAAAAGGAGTTACAGGGATCAGGTGTGACAAGCAGACCATCGCACTGCTCCGTGGACTGTCGCTGCCCACAACATGAGTCTCCTCAGTCTGTGTGTTTACATTTGCTTCAACAGAATGCAGAATATGGTTTTCTTTTGAAGACTGACAAAACTTGTGCTTTGTCAAAAACTTAATTATTGTATCCTTCCTCAGGGAAATCCAAAAGAACTGTGTTCATATTTGTAGGAGTTGTAGCTCTGTGGAAATATTTACTGAGGGATAGGAGCTGGATCATCTGTCAGGATCTCTGCATCTACCCCTGTACCCCATTTCCTCTCCTTGGCCTACTCTGGAAGCCACTTTTCAGCTAAAAACCTTAAATTGACTTTCATAAAGAAATAGTTACCATTTAGTTCTGTAGAAATTATTACTAAGACTTTTTTCTTAAAGAAGAAGAAGGGAAAAAAAAAATCAACAGTCCAAGTACTAAAGATGTATTTTTAAAGCGTGGTGACATTTCCCCTCTTCTGTTTGTTGTGCTGGGGTATTGGTAGTATCCATGACAACACTAAGAGGTGGAGCTAGGGCTCAGGTTTCTGAGTTGTCAGAAGACCTAGGCGGTCTCCTACTACTTGTGTAACTGCACACTCGGGACTGTTTCTGCTTATTTTGTATATTAGATGCTTCCTCATGCCAATAATAGTTTGGCAGGGCCTTAAAATTACAGGACCTCTGCCAAATATATTTTTGATTAGAATCCAAGAGATGCCCACTTGCCTGGATTCAGCAGGCCATTTGCCCTCTGTGTCTTGGGTAGATGGAGGTCCTGTACTCTAGTATTTTTCATCCTGCTACAAAATAACTGGCATTGCTTCCAGGCTCAGCAAGAGTCATGTGGCTTTCTTATAAGCCTTTATCTATTCATTCATGCAGCGGCAGTAAATGCCAGCTGTGTCCCTTGCATTATACAAGTTGCAGCCTTTATGAAGTGCAGTAAGCAGTGTAGCCCTGGGATGCAATTTTTTTATTTTTGTAAACGGAGTTTTAAATACTAAAATATTGCATATTGGCTATAGAAAATGTAAACAGACTAGAAGAGGAAGAAATAAAAAGCAGCTTTTTTTTTGCAGCAAAATCCTCCCCCTAGAACTGCCCTCAAGAAGAATTTAGCTTTGCCTGCAGCACAGGCTCGTCTCATCCTCTGAGAGGCAGGTGGATTCCGCCGCGCTGTACCCAGCAGGGTGTGATGGGCTCATCCGCCAAGCAGCGTGGATACCTTTGGGAAGCCAGTGTGTCCCGTGAATTTATAACCCCGTAATTTATACATCTTATAGATGCAGCGTATTTGGGGGTATATTATCCTAAGGGAAGGTGAAGATAAAATTGCTCCATCACCGTGCTCACTGCAGAGTATTTAATCTGATGCCAGCATTTCACCAAAGCACCCCTCAGGACTGTCCCTCCAGAACCCTCTAAGTCTTCATTCTCCCGGTGATGCTTGATTTTAATGGTGTGTGAATTAAAAAAATATATATTGGCTGCTTTTAAAGTTAAGCCATTTTTTCAGAAAAATGCTTGTTGGTTTGAGCCATGATGTCTGACTGTGTCTTCATACAACACACATTGACTTTTTTTATCTTGAGGGCTGTAAAGGAGGTGGACCGTGAGAGGTCAAGTGACGAATCCTGGCAGTAGTCTCAGGACTCTGAAAAGGAATGCTCCCCTCGCTCGTGGTCTCATGTGACGTGCACACTGGAACTTAGTTTGTATCAAATGCAAGGTGCTGTCTAAGATTTAAGTATTTGTTATGCTAAAAACTGGATCACAGGAGGAATTGTACAAATCTCACAGAGGCATGATTCTGGTTGCTTATTGTTCTTGGGATTTCACATGTTTACAGAAACTCCGGGCATAACTAATGTCTTCTGGACACTGTAGAGCCAGGGTGGCCAACTTGTTTAAGGGAGAAATCTTGAAACCCATTCTGAGCAGAACAGCGGACACCCTAGAGGGAATCCAGCTAGTCAGCCGACTTTGCCCTAGCGAGAGAGGTGGCTCCCCTGTGAGAAGGAATACGTGCTACAAACGGGCAGCCTGACGGTTCATCCCCCAGGCACGTGAGGGTGCCTGTCCGTGGGACTGAGCTTGTAGTCATAGGTAACCTCATCTGGCCCGGGCATCTGCTGCTGATCAGTGTGCTACGTCAGTGCAGTGAAGGCCAGTTCTGCCTGGGAACATCTGCACTGCTTTGAGGAGCATGTCCACAAGTTGTGGTGGAAATGGAAGAGAAGGAAGATGTGGAGAAAAGGAGAGAAAGACCCTAGGCCAGTCCTGCAATGGACACTCCCTTTATACCTCAGATTCTGTGAAGTAGAAGAGACCTCACGGGTAGTGGGGTCCACTTCGCTCACCTCCTGTGCTTTATACCCTCCGTCCTGGCAAACTAGGCCCTGGCTGACGTGTGGTTCTGAAGGTCCGGCCATGCTGTCAAGGCCTTGCAGCATGTTCAAAACCATGGATTTTGTGTCATGGATTTTGACACAATTTCAGTTCAGAACCCACTGTTCTAACAATGTAATGTTTTTTAACTAGTTGATAAATAAAATAATTTTTTAAAAAATTGTTTTGGAGTAAGTGTGTTACTGAACACTCCTCTTGACAGCTTTTTACTTACTTCCTCCATCTGTCCAGCTCTCAGTGTGGCTGCTTCGGCAGTCCACTTCCTTCCTGGTTATTGAATGTCCCTGAAATCAGATCTCAAAGTACTCAGCTTATTTAAAAAAAAAAAAAAGAAGAAAAAGCTGCAGATGTGCAAGTATGGGACAGTTCTAAGAAGGAACACATGTTGCAAATGTCAGTGCATCTGGGAAGATTCCTCGTCACCCTTCTTCACTCTCTGCTTGGTGCTAGCGTTCTAGACCCCAAGAAGTTGTTTGTAATATCTCATTTTATATTCAAAGCTCCTCTACTTTAGTGTTGCTGACGGGGGAAGGGCCATCCGCTAACCAGCACTGTGATCTAAAACTGAACAGCGTTTGCAGCGTGCAGCGAGAATCCCCGGAGTCCCTGCATCTACCACTGCCTCAGCTCCAAATTCTCCCTCTCCGAGTAGCCAGGCCAGAAATCCCTCTCCCAGCCGTGCTGCTGCTGTTGCACACATGCTGTGCTCCTTCCCAGTCCCATGGAATTCTGATCTAACGGGGAGACATTTAAGGCACAAGCCTGCAGCCTGGGGGTCCAAATCCTCCCACTGAAGGTTCTGGGAAGCTGTCAGAAAGGTTTCCCTTTGGGTCCGGGACCCCCAATGTGTTAGAATGATTGCCAAATTCGCTAAGTGTTAATAAAGTAGGATGTTGGTGAAGTGAAGTTATCACACTGCTTCTTAGGGCTCCCTGCTCCTCCCACACGGAGAGCTCGAGTCAGCAGACCCAGGCAGAATTGTTTTTCAAATAATCTATCAACTGCTTGTATCTAAATAAGTGTTTTAAAGATATTTTGAATTGTTGAGCTTGATTCAGTCATTTTACACCTCCCGGAAGGAGCCAGGAGGTTGAACTTTGCAGAGCAAGCGTGATTGTGTTCATTCTCCTAAAAGCAGCAACGAACAAGACAATTAAGCACATTTGTGTCCAGCAGTGCTCATCTGTGGTGGAAAAATGCTGACTGGTACTTCATCCCTTTTGAGAGACGTATAGGTCAGTTGTGGCACCTCATTATTTTCTAGGACGGGCTGTACCTAAATTAATAAGGCAAACCAACACCTTCTAAGTCAATGTCCATTTATTAGGGTGTTTGAGGACGGGGTTCTTCAGGGTTCCTGACCTTGTGTGGGCAAATGGCTCTTGGTGGACTATCCTCAAAGACATCGCACCCTCCTCCCCCGGTGTCTTCCCTGTAGGCCGCCTGCTCCCTGTGAGGGCCTGGTTGAGAGTGCTTGATTTCTGCAAGCATTTTCTCTTGTGTACCCTCTGCTCCCTTTTGTGAGGAACGACATTTCTGAAGCATTAAAAGATGACCTCCTCACTCTTCCTCCCGCACATGGCAGAGCCTTTGCTGTCAGCCCTGCTGACCTCTGACTCCAGTCTAGAGAAAGATGTTCACAGGTGGGGAAAAAGTGAGCCTGAGAAGATATGAGTACTCGGACTCCAAGAGCCCCTTTCAAAGAGAATTATATTCTGAATCCTGAAAGAGGCTAGGGAGACAGTAAAGCTGAGAACAGCTTAATGGAAGGAATGTTGAGAACTTCAAGCTGTGCAGGGGCAGGGGCATGCGACCTAGAAGACTCCATGGCTGCTCGTGCAGATGGACGACTTAGAGGCAGTGGGGGCGCCCCAGGATGGGTCTGAGCAGACCGGAGAGTGAGCCACACTCCGCACAAACCTGCGTGCGTGCAGACACACACCCCAGCACCATGGAAGCTGAGCCAGGCTTCATCCCGACTCAAGGAAAGCAGAGAAATGAGAGAAAACTGCACTTGAGTTTCTACCACCCTGGTAATTAAGAGCTTAGAAAAACAATGATACTGTTAAAGGCAATATGAATTGTATTTCTTGAAAACTTGAACTATTAGTCAGTTTTCTGTCTCTTTAACCAAACAACTGAGACAAACCTCCCAGTCTCAGAGGCTTCTGCACCTCACTGGCCCTTTGCTTTGGGCCTGTGGCCAGCAGTACATCATGACCAGACCTGTGACGGAGGAAGCTGGGCAAAGAGAAGATAAGCCAGCATTCCACAGTCCCTCCAGGACATACCGCCCAATATCTGACTTCCTCCCAGTAAGTCCCGTCTCTTAGAACTACCACCACTTCCCAGTAGTGCCACAGCCTGGGTACCAAGCCTCCAACAGACGAGCCTCTGGGGACACAAACCATAGCAGGTGTGGACTTAGGTTTGTACCCACTGCATCTGTAGCATGACAGTACCACTCTGGTTGTAATTGCCTATGTACCGATTTTCTTCCCTACTATAAACTGGACTTGCCGACATACACCCAGCACAGTGACAGTTCTGGGCCCAGAAGGGATGCCCTGGGGGACTTAAACAGGCCTTTTCTGTCAAGCAGTCTCCATCAGGGCTCTGGCTAAGTGATGGTCCATCTCTAGGATGAAATGCTGTGAACTATTTTTAAAGTACATATTACATGAGGGTTTTATGGCACGGGGAAATGGATGTTAATCTGTTAGGTGAAAAGAAAGATCTTAAAACAGTGTGATATGTGTTTTTGAAATGATACAGAATTTGTACCTAAAGTAGTTTAAAAAGAACACCCAGCAGTATAAATTTCATCCATGAGTGGGGGGGCTATCTGGGGATTTTTAATTTTCTTGTGTGCTTTTTTACTTTTTATAAAATTCAGTATTTTTCCAATGGCCACAGGCTTTGTTACTAGAAGGGGAAAACAAGGACCAAAATAATTTTATGAAGTTGGTATGTCCCTTTTTATATTTGTTGGTGATTTTGCTGTTTCTCAGACTGCTGTGTGGGGTCCGCAGGGCTCTGGGCCCTTCTCTGCAGCAGTTCGTGCAGGGCCAGAGGGTCCCGGCCTCAGGTGTCCCCGGTCTTCCCGACTGGCATCCAGCTCCATTTCCATGCTGCGCCTTTCCTGAGGCATCTGCTTCCCGTTGCTGGCTTTCCCCCAGGGTAGAGTCTGTGCCCTCTGGGCTCTCACACTGCACATGAACCTGCCTGGGTTGTCCAGCTGTGGTCATGCCCGTGTGGGGGACCTCTGCGGCTGCTGCCTTTCCTCCTGCACGCCCCCTGTCGGGCCTCCCCCCGACTCAGCCCCTCACCCCTTTACCCCTGCGCCATGTTCCTCTAGCCCTGCACGTACCCTATGCTAATGTCAGCACTTGGGAGTCGCTCAGAGACAGGAAAGGCAAGAACATTGACTCTTCTGTAGAAGACAGATATAAAATTCATCATCTTAACCATTTTTAAATGCACATTTCAGTGGCGCAAAGAACATTTCCATGGTGTGTCACCACCACCACCATTTCCAGAATTTTTTTTGTCTTTTGAGACTAGAGCTACACGCCCACTGACTTCAGCTCTCCATGGCCCTCACTTAGGCCCTGGCAGTGCTTTTTTGGTTCAGGACCATTTGCCTACTTCAGATAATTCATGTGAGTGGAATCGTGCACTATTTTGTCCTTTGTGAGTGGCTTATTTCTCCTAGCATAAGTCTTCAAGCTTCTTCTATGTTGTGCACGTCCAAGTTTCCCTCCTTTTTCAGGGTGAATAGTATCTGAGATATGAAAGACCATATTTGATTTACTCATTCTTCCCTTAATGGAAGCAGAGTTACTTCCATGGTCTTAGCTCTTCTGACTGATGCTCCATGTACAGGAGGAGACAGTGGTCATTGAGAATCAGCTTTCAATTTACTCGATCACATACCTGGAAGTAAGAATTGAAAAATCATATAATAGCTCTGCAGTTCACATTAAAGCATTCACCATACTGTCTTAACAGTAAGTAGGACGCCAGTTTCTCCACATCCTCAGCAATTTGTGATTTTCTGAAGACCACTGATTGTTATAAAGGACACAGTAGTACCTTGGTTCACAAACCTAATGTGCTCCATAATTCTTGTGCCAAAACAAACTGGCTGAGAAATGAGTCAGATTTTCCCATAAGGTGTACATCGAACCTAACCATTGAATTTGGCTCAGTTCTTGTACAACTTGGTTTGCCACCAGAATTGTGGAAGGGATTATGTTGGCGAGCCATGGTGCCACTGTGCATCCACTCTGCCTCCACCTGTGTCTTCCCGTCAGGGGCCTCCGGGGCCACTCCACCACCACAGTGCCTGGGCTTGTGCAGTGGGCGAGCACGTGGTGAGACGGACACCGTGAACAAGCATCTCCAAGAAAGAAGTGTCTCTATCTGTTTCACAGTGAAAAAACTGAGGCATAGACACAGAAGGTTACCAGCCCAAGGTTAAACGAGTGCTGAGAGGGAAAGGCAAGATGGTAGGCCAGGTCTTTCAGGTTTCCTAGCGTCAGCTCGGATTTCTGGTGTTGCAGTGCCTTCCCCTCTGGTGCAGCAGGATGGGACTGCGATGGGCGACAGCGTGGGCCAGTCCCTTCCTCTCGGGCAGGCTGCTATCAAGCCCGGGCCTCCTGAGTTGCCTGGCCACTCTGAAAGGAGGTGGTGGGAGCTGGGCCTCCGGGTGGGACAGAGCCAGGAGCACACATTGCAAGGCGGCTGCCAGGGAAACCGGGAGAGGAGAGCACGGACCCACGCAGCGGCTGGGCCGGTTAACTCTGTCAGGGTCGCCTGGATGGACAGTTGGTGAGTACCAAGTGTTTTGACATGCGGCAGCTGATCTCATGACCAGAGTCAGAAACATGGTGGATCCTTTGGATGTTTGTGTAATGAATATATATATTTTAAAAAAATAAACCTTATTTGTGTAATCCTTCACTTATCCTGGAGCCTGTGCAGTCCTTATAGATGGGCACTGAGCCTGTGACGGTCACACCGCAGCAAGGGTCAGGGAGGACATTCGATCCTCACCTCCTGCCGACAGCTGCCTGCTCTCTGCTCCTCCTGCACTACGGTGCCGTGTGAATCGCGCCTCCACTTCTATGAAGCCTCACATTTCATACTTCTGTAATAAATTAAAATGCATTTAAAACAGATAACAACTGAAGTAAAATGCCCACTGCTGTGCCATCGGAACGATTCCTTTCCAGTAGGTGGCCATGCCATGCCTTATTACCCATCAAATGCCTGTCCCCTCTGGTAGCTGGCACAGTGCTTTGCAAGCATGGAATTTACCAAATGAGTACAAATTTTGAATAACTGAGAATAATTAATGTATTGACTGAGTATTAATTTCTTGGGAGATAGTTTCCATTTTATCCCGTACTTTTTAGTCAGTAGTGATATGCTGATAAAAGTGGTATAATGCATTTAGGAAGTTTTCTTTTGAAGAAATTTCTCAGGCTTGGAGGAGCACCTTTGTGGAAATGAAAGTTGCAGGTGGGTCCCAAGGCGAATCCCCTTTGCAAAGTCTCCCTGCGGAGCCCCGGCCTGGGTCCTGTCCCGTGCGTACGGGCTCAGCTGCGAGCAGGAGCTGCCAGGATGGAAGGAAGTGTCACCTCCAGGGAACACCGGCTCCCACCGACCTGGACTCTCCAAGAAGCAAATCCTTCCGACACCTGGCCACCAGATCCCTTTCTGCACTTTCACAGCCCTGCTGGGGAACTCTGTGCTCCTCCTAGGGAAGGGACACCAAGAGAGCCTCCCCTGGTCACAGGGGCCTCTACAGCACGCGTCTGCTCTGCCATGATACCTGTTGGGAGCTTTCTGTGACCAAATAAAAGAAAAGAAAGAACAGAGGTGCAGCCCCTATAGCTGGGACATTCGACTCAGAGGCATCACGACACAGTCACCCCGTGGCCATGCTTCCCTGGGTGACCTCACGAGGCTTCCTCCTCACGGTGCCTGTCACCACATCACTCTGCTGCTACTTCAAAGCTCTGTGCAGACCGGCTTTGTGGGTCATTTCCACCGCGTTCGTAAGTCACGGTGAGGCAGCCATGGGGTTTTTTTGACATTTATGATCTCTGTCGTCATATTCAACATTAAACTCGAAAAATGTTTACATTGAGATAAAATATGTATCTGTTCTACTTTTGAAGAAATGGGGAGACGCAGCAAAGCATGCGATGTTCTCTCTCTGCAAGGGGCACGCATGATGCAGGGCCCTCGTCCTGGCCCACGTAGCTGCTGGGCGCAGGTCTGCTTCATGCCTGGCAGCTCCCCTGGTGATGTGAGGCTCTTCCTAGCTGGAGAAGCCTCAAGTAGTGGTGACCAAAGTGTGCCATGGGGGAGAACATTTCGGAGGCAAGTTCTGCCCCCAGAGGGCCAGGGTACCTGCAGGGGAGCAGCTTGTGCCGTCCATGCGGCAGGTTTGTGGTTGACTCAGTGCCCACAGTCTGTTCAGAGACATCCTGGCCTCTGTGGTGGGGGGGCAGGGAAACCTTCAGACCCACTGCTCCCCGAGTGAGAATACTTCTTCTGCATCAAGAGTGAGCATGTGGCCCAATTGCCACCGGCCCCTTAAGGATGAGGGAAGTCCCACTGGAAAAGCCTAAGGAAAACCCAGCAATGAGGGTTTCATGAGGTAAGATCTGAAGGAGAACTCGGTAGATCCCAACATTCAGGACAAGGTTGCTGTCTGGCCTTCACTGGAGGAGGAAGGCGCCTCCTGAGACTGGTGGGATGAGGTAAAGCCCTTTCTCAGACATTTTCTGTCCTCGCCAGTTTCCACTTTGAGTTCCATGTGATGCTCAGCATTTGACATGCACAGGCTTGGAGGCCACAGCAGCCATGACAGGTGCTGGCTGAGGCCTGAGCAGGGCCCGTGCCTGCCCCCCGCCTCCCCTCTGCCCCTCAGCGGGAGGGCGGGGAGAGCGTGCGGCCCATTCTGAAGGGCTGGGCACACAGTGTTACGGAGAACCCGTTCTGGACGCAGAACACCATGCGATCCTACTGCTCTCCTCACTGTAGGCCCGGGCTGGTGCCTGAGCCCCGGCCAGCTGGTTCTGGGTAAGCCCGGAAAAAGTCCCCACTAGTCCAGCATGATGAATAACTGCTTTGCGAATAGAACCCCAGACCGGCAGCAAAAGCTCTGGTCAGGGGAAAAACAAACCTTTACTCATCTGACAGTGGAGGGTTCGGGGCTCTCCGAGTTGAAGGCTTCTGGCTTCATGCTCTAGGGCCACTGCTGCAGGTGCCAGGAGCCCTGGGGCAGGAGCTGGCCCTGCCCTTGCCTGGCCATGCCAACACGCCCACACTATGGGGCGGCCCTCCTCCTTACACTGTGTTGCCGGTGCGGGTGTCAGCTGGGCTCAGAGCAGCAAGCCCAGAGGACCCCTGCAGGCCTCCTCAGCTTCGTGGTTTCCCACGATGGTGCGCCACCAGGTACTTCCTGTTTGAGCTACCACAGCAAACTTCTCCTCTGAAAGGCGGGAGCTGGGGGTGGGGTGGGGTAGAAGGAGCCCAACCTGCTTCAGGGAGGAAAAGGCAGCTTGGAAGGGGCTGGCCTCCGGGCACAGGGCCTGGGAGAGCATCGTGTCTGCTGCCGAGGCCTGAGGAGTCTTCTCCAGAACTCGTAGTGCACACAGAAACGTCAGGATGCGCTGAGAAGAAACAGGAAGCCCGTGGCTCTCTTCCCCCATAAATCTGTGCCTCCTGTCCAGTGTCACCTGGCCTCCTGGAGGCAGAGACAGATGGAGCCCAGCTAGGTTTCTGGCCACTCCAGGCTGGCTCTGTGTGCGGCTTGCTTTGCTTAACCTAATGCCCTCCAGTCCTACGCACACTGTGGTGAAGGGTAGAGTCTCACCCTTTGGCACACGTTTGCACCCATGGCTTCTAGGAAATGTGTCATGTACTGCTGTGTGTCTTTCCAAGGCCATGTGAGCCGCGTCCTGTTGGTGGCCTGCAGCTGCCTGTGGCAGGAGCCTCTCCACTGCAGGGATCAGAAGACCACAGATCAGGCTGCCCCTCCCCCGCGCTGTCACCTCCACACCGTTTGCTAGCACAGCCTGGGCAGGCTGGCTTTCCTGTTTTATTCCTGGTCCTCTCGCCTGTTTTAGCTGCTTCGGGAGTCAGGATGCAAGGAGGCAGCCAAGGTGAGAAAGGCATCCTGCTACCTGGTGAGGACAGCATGCTGGAACCTCTCCTTGGTGAACCCGGCTGCTCACCTGCTGGCTCACGAGTGGCTCACACCTGCCTTGGCGGAGGGAGAGAAAGCCCTTGGATGGGGGGAGGGGAAGAGAGCTGTCTGGGCTCTTGACCCTCCAGGCTGAGGACAAGAGTCTTGTCCTGGGCTGGCCCCTCTCAAAGGCACCATGACTCACTGCGTCCCCACCTGTCCGGGTCACACTGGCCCCATCTCTCCAGCTCTCCTTCTCCCTTTGCTGGTTGGAGGCCCAGGAGACATACACGTGTCCCTCTTCCTGCAGGTGTCTTCGGTCACGGTGCACACGTCTTGCAGTGCCCTTCTTTGGGACAGCCCAGGCTGAGCCGGCAGTCCACACAGCGCCCCCCAGTGGAGTCTCAAGCCCCTTTGCTCTCCCTAGAGGGCAGTAGATAATGGAAAGAGGGGGCGCCGGGAAGGCGTCTGGTCCCCATTGTCTTTAGGTTTCCTTTGCGCACGGGCTTCTGCTCGCAGTGTGGTGCTGGACTCAGCCTGAGAGTCCTGAACAAGAGCTGGAGGTCCTTCGGCAGCCCTCACACAGCACACACTCCGACATCGCAGCCACACCAACCAGCGCAGAGGGACAGCTGGGGACAGTGTCCTTGCTGTCTGCTGGGGTGAGAGCAGACCCTTTGCCATGCTCCCATTCCTTCTCACTGGAGCCCTGGGACTTCAGAAAGTGTGGCTGTGGCCCTATGAGGAGAGCGTTCCTTGAGAATCGACCTTCTAGGACACCTGCTTCATCTCAATAGGAAAACCCATAGTCAACAGGAAGCTCTCCGGCCCCGAAGAGCCATCAAAGCCCTCTCCCCCCAGTGGCCCTTCGCCTCAGGTCCTCACCCTCCTGTTTCAGCTCAGATGTCTCCTCTTTAAGCTCAACATCTTGGCCTCATTCAAGATGGTGTGGGGAGAACCTATCAGAAAACACGAGCGCATCACAGCCCCGGGGCAGCTGCTTCCACCTCCCCCAGGCCTGCACTGCACCGTGGCCTCCTCAGTCTGTCTCCACGTGGTCTGAGCGTCTCACCTGTCCTCTTTCTCATGCAGGTCACCCAGGCTTGAGAGACAGTCCACTGACACCATACACGTCTCACAGAAATAAGACTCAGAGTCGTCTAGTGTATCTGAGGGTGATCTCAGACCCCAGACAGGCTACAAACGCAGCCACCATCAAGCAAGGCCTGCTGATATCAGGAAGAAAATAAGCACTGTCCTCCCTTCCGAATCCTGCTGTTCAACCACTGGACATGCAAAGTTGCCGTCGGGGCAACTGGTGAGGGGCGGACAGGGCTGGCCTCTTCCTTGTTTTTTCCACTTACAGATACATTTCCGCCGAAGCAGTTAAGGCTGGCTAAGAGTTTTTCAACTTTATTTAATTTTTCAAAGAGCTAGTTCTAATTCATTGATTCTTTGCATTGTTTTGTAGGTCTCGATTGCATTAATTTCTGTTCCTACCTTTATAATTTCCTTCCTCATATGAGCCTTGGGTTTGACTGTTTTTTTTTCCAGAAATTTGAGGTTCAGCATCAGGTGCTATTTGAACTCACTCTGTTTCTTTTTTTTTTTAGTTTTATGAGACAGGGTCTCGCTTTGTAGTTCAGGCTGGTCCTGAGCTCAGCCTTTAACTTAGCAATCCTCCTGCCTCTGCCTCCCGAATGCTGGGATGACAGGCATGAGCCACCACGCCCGGCACTGTAGTGTGTGGTGCTGGTTGCTGCTGGGCGTGAGTGAGCATGCCCCACATCGTTGTATGTGGTCGCTGGGGATGGAACTAGGGATCTTGCATTTGCAAGGTGGGCACTGGAACCACTGAGATAAATCCCTGGCCCCTCTGTTTTCTTGATGTGAGAGTTCACTGCTATAAATTTTCTTCATAGGATTTCTTTCATTGCACACCATAAGTTCTGATATGTTGTATCAGTATTATCATCTAATTATAGGAACTGTCTAATTTCCTTTTTAGTTTCATCTGTGACCCACTGACTGTTCAAGAGGTTGTTATTTAAGTTCTATGTGTTTATGTAGTTTTTGTGGTTTGTTTTATCATTAATTCCAATTTCATTGCACTATGGTCTGACAGTATAGATGGGATAATTTCAATTCATTTTTATTTGCTTAAGCACATTCTATGAGCTATTATGTGATATATTTTGGAGAACATCCAATGTACAGCTGAGAAGAATGTGTATTCTAATATTGTAGGATCAAGCTATTTAGATAACTACTAAGCTCATTTGTTCACAGGTTTGGCTCAGTTCTGATATTTCTTTGTTGATATTTTTCAAGTTGATTTATCTATTTGTGACAGTAGGGTATTATATTAAAATTACATTAGTGATTATTTGAGTTTTCATGCCCATTAATATTTGTTTTATATAGTTCGGTGCATTAGTATCTCATTCATATATATTTGTGATCGTTATCTTTTCCTCTTCGATTGTTGCCTTTACAAGTATGTAGTTACTTTCTTTTAATCTCTTGACAGTCTGGGTTGATATTCACTTTGTATAACAATAGAGTAGAATATCTGGTGCTTTTTTTTTTAATATCCTGTGATCTAAAGTATTGTTTTCCATCCTTTGACTCTAAGTCTATGAATTTCTTTTTGAGTTACATGTGTTTCCTGTATACAGAGTTGGATCTTGTTTCTTGGTCAGTTTTACCCATCTGCTTCTTTTGATTGGTCAGATGAGATCGTTTACACTGATGGTTATAATTGACATGTATTGGCTTGTCCTTGTCATATCATTTTCCTGTTGTTAATTCCCTGTCTTTCCCCCCTGAATAACTGCTTCCCTTGCCTGGTGGCTTCTTTTTATAGGTATTCTTGGATCTGTAGTCTTTGTTATCTCTTTCTAAAATATCCTTCAAAGCATTTTGTAGCGCTGGTTTGGTGGTCATGAATTTCTTCAGTTGTTCCTTCTCATGGAAATATCTTATTTCTCAGTTGATTTTGAAGGATGGTATCTTAGTGTATGTCACTCTGGGTTAGAAGTCCCCATCCTCCCCAGGACTTGAAACACTATACTCCAAGCTCTCATTGCCTTAAGGGATTGTGTTGAGAAGTCTGGGGTGAGGCAGATGAACTTTCCTTCAGAGGTTATTTGTTTCTTTTCTTTAACAGCTTTTAATATTCTGTTCTTGTGCTGAGTTTCTGGAATCTTGATTATTATATATATTGGTATGCTTCTATCTTGGTTGTGGCCGACTGAAGTTTTATATGCCTCACTTATTTGTATGTCACATTCTTTTTCTCTGTTTGGGAAGTTTTCTGCCATTACTTCTACAAACAGATTTTTATGGTATTTGTGTTGTCCCAAGCATTCTCATGGACTCCACCACTGGGGGGAGCACAGACTGGTACAAGCACCGTAGAAATCAGTGTGGAGATCCCCTAATAAACTAGGATTAAAAGTTCCATTTAGAAAATCAAAAAAATTAAAAGCGTCACACCACAGTGATACATGCACGCCCGTGTTCACAGTGGCACAGTTTGTGATAGCTAAATCTTGGAAACAACCCAAATGCCCTTCAATTGATGAACAAGTAAAGAAGATGTAGGGTTTTTTTAATACAATGGAGTGCTACTTAATCAACTTGAGACATTTTTAGCTAAATGGATATACCCAGAGACCATATTCTTAAGCGAAATAAATTGGACACGCATGTGTAAACATTGTATTGTTTCTTTGGTATGCGAAACTGAAAGTGTAAAAGGACTAAAATGTATAATAGATATTGTAAAACAGGAAGAAAAATTTCAAATGGGAAGGGGCACAGGAAGGGAGGATAAAGAAGGGAAGAGAAGGAAGAAAAACAAAAAGAAAGATAAAATGGAAACAAAATTTTTACAAATAAAGAGGGTAAGAAGGATTGAAGAGAATGGGTTGGAAAAAATATGAACCAAGATGTATCATGTACAGGTACCATTCCATATAGCAAATGTGATTATTATGTGTATCTAAATTGTACCGATACACTTAAAACTTTTTTTAAAAGCAGCTAAAATGCTGGACCAAGGGCTATGTCAACAGATGGCACCTGTTTTGGAAGGCAGTTGATTGGCAGTGAATGGAAAATGTTGCAATGGGTGTAATTTGTTTTTCTACATCTCTATTCCAATGCTGTTATTCTCTTAACTTAGCCATCTTAAATTCGACTGTTATGTCATTATTAGTAATTCCAAGTTCTTGTTTAATTTCCACGCAAGATAGGGCTTGCCTGTAAAGTGCATTGATAGACTGTTCTATCTTTAGTGAGAGAGATGCTATCGGCCAGTTACAGGGAAGTGATTACATCAAGGTCCCTCGCTGATGAGATGAACCACAAGAAAGAAATGAAGAGCAGGAGAGATTAAACACCCTCAGTGCTGCTCAGAATGGAAGCTCCGTGCCTGCTGTGTGTGCCGAGTCTGTCATCACCAAGCACTGCCCTGCTGCCAGGGCCACGGGGCCTCAGTGCCCTTCGGAGTTAGAGCAGCAGCCACCGCACCGAGCAGTCTCCACAGCCTGAGCAAACAGTCCCCTCCTCACTGCACAGGTCCAGCTCCAAACCACAAAGCACTGCCCATTCGGAGGCTGTCGGAGAAAACACGAAGCAGGCACGATGTCTCTCCGTTTGTACTACCCCAGGAGCCATTTATCCAAGCCAGGTCCTTTATGTTTCAAAAAGGGGAAACTGACACAGGCCAAGAAATGGGTCTTGCTGGGGCCCCACGGCTGATTCAGGAGCTGAACTGAGACTACCACACTACACTCCTCCCACTCAGGACTCGGAGCTCTCTGAGCTTCAACCATAGTTGAGTCCAGTAGAAACATGACCTGCTTCTGTGCTGTCCTATCTCTTAGGGGCTGCTTTTTAAAAATGTGTGGAAAGAATTGGGCAGAATGAATTTCAGTATGTAACATCATCCACACAATCTTCTCAACATATGCATAATATGAATTGATAACCAGAGAGTCTACACTCTTTCCTGTGCAGGCTCAAGTGCTCAAATACGGATTTCTGTGAGCACTTCCATCAAGGGGCTTCAGGACCACAGGCTGGTGCGGCTTTCCAGTGTGGAAAGAAGCGATTCAGCTAAAATCCAATAATGTCTCGGGTGTCTGAAACCTACTGTGTCTGCAGCCAGAGCTCCTTGAGAACATCTGAGCCCCTCTGAGACCTCCTGTGCATCAGACATTGGGTTTTGGTGCAGGAGCCTAATCAGACATGGCTCCTTTGTGGATGGAAGAAAGAGTGGCATTTGGGAATGCTTTGTACCCTACCCACAGTCCTTTGTGCCTTCCACCTGCTTACAGCAACAGCACCAACACTAGCCTGACCAAACTTCCGCACCTATCAGCAGACAACAAGAAAGTGGACGAAGTACGTGTAACATCTGTACACAGAACAGATACAGTGACTCGGATGTGAACAGGGGCCTGGAGTTGTACTATGCAAATCCCACACAATGATGCACAGTAGCCCTGTGGTCCCATTGATCTACTGGGGACACAGCCACACAAATCAGTTCCTGGGATTAAAGTGAGTCCAATAAAAGCAAAAGTAAGACACAGATGGCAGGGGGTGAAGAAGGAAATGAATCTAGGAAGAAAACAAAACATGGGAGAGGTCAGCAAAGATCTGGAGGAAAGAGCTGGAGCCCTCAGAAAACAGGCTGAAAAGCCTCGTAAGCATCAGCGCCCACCTGGCCCTGCCAGGCCACTGCGACTCTCCCGTGGGCGCCTGGTTCTTCCGCATGGGCCGGGCATCTGCTTCATGGTTCTGGGCCTGTCTCTGAGGACAGAGGATGTCCCTGGGAGGACTTGTGTCTTGTGAAGATGAGACACTAACTTAAGCTTTGTGACTCTCCTGGGACAGCACTCAGGCCAGAGAGTGAACCCCCTCTCCAGCAGGGCCATCGCCCAGTCTTCAACAGCCCCGCACCATGCTCAGCTCACATAATGAGCCAGGCCCAGGAGGGTGTTTTCCCACTGACGGGAGCCCGGGCTCCTTCATCTGTGACTTTTTGCCTTAGTACCCAAGGAAACATACATTTTAAACTTGGCGGACTCTTAGTTGGGGCCCACTGGCCTGTGTCATTGCTTTAGCCTTCTCAGCCTTGCTTACCAGACAAATGAGCTCACCCAGCCAGCAGGGAGAGTGGCCGCCACAGCCCATTTCTGCACGGATCTTCCCCAGTGTACTGCGAAGGCACGCCGCTGGGCCAGCCATGACAGGCGTGGCACTGGATGTCTGAGTCCACCCGGACAGCCATGCAGTGGGATAAAGGGACTTCTGGAGAAGTGCTTGGCCTTTAGATTCACAGAATCAAAGTCAAATCCAGTAGCTAGCTTAAACCACAGCCTCACAGGAACAGCCATGGCTTCATAAAGAAGTGAGAAGAGACAGTGCTGTGACCACATCCCTGCCAACCCTCACCCAGAGGCCACAGGAGAGAGGTCAAGCACAGGGCAGAGGCAGCCTCGCCAGGCTCACAGAGCCTGGTACAAGACATGGGCTGGAGCGATCTGCTCTGACAGTTGGCGGCCATCTCCGTTTTCATTGTACTGAAATCTCCAGAAATCCTCCATTTCTTCTATTCCCCTAGTGCTGGTGTGTGCAGGTGCCTATATAGTGATGAAGGACAACACCCCCCGGAGTCACTGGGGGTGTCTTCCAGACATTCATGTGAGTGGGCAGGTGGGTACCTATCATATTTTCCCTTTTGAGATAATTCACTAGTAACTAAGCCTTACCAAAGAAGACACGTGGACGGTCAATCGGAAGGTGGGAAGGGCTCCACATTTTTCACCAGACTCCAGTGAGATTCCACTGCCATTACAATGGCTGAGAAAAGAAAGAACTTGACAACACCCAGTGTTGAAGAGGACGAAGGGCAACTGTGACTCTCCTGTCACAATGGAGAGAGTGCAAAAAGCACTGTGGAGAAATTTTGGTGGTTTTTATAAAGTGAAACACATGCTTCCTGTCTGATCAAAATATCCTGCGATGAGGTGCTTAGCCAAGAAAAAATGAAATCTTTACAGAAGTATGTGTCTCGATTATTTTTCTTATCACTGAGACAAAATACCCAATGCCTAAAATTAAAAGAGGAAAGGTTGGACAGTTAGAAGTTTCAGTCCGTCCCTGGCTGGCTCCAAGGCAGGGCGCTGTGACAGAGGGCACTGCAGACAGCGGTTCGTAGCAGGCGACAGCAGCCAGCCACAAGGGACAGCAGCGTTCCTTCTCCTGGCTAGTCATTTATCCAGGTTTCTTGCCCTTAAAGCGGGTAGTGCTCACACCCTCAGCCCCAGCATCGCACCGTGACCAGGCCAGAGTGACATCCTTGATTCCAGCATCACATACTCTAGATCCAGCCACTCCCCAAAAGCCCCACCTATGACCACACGTGAGGACAGCTAGACATGAACCTTGATACCCCGCGTTACTCTTGAATGCATTTTTGGGTAAGAGACGGTTCCACTTATATGACGCCATGGAAGAGCAAGGTGCTGAGAACTGACAGAAACCAGAGCACCTCGGGTTCATCACATCCTGGCCGGCAGAGGCAGGGACAGAGGCAACATCCCTTCAGGACAGATGTGTCCTTGGGGTAGGTGGGAAGGAACAGAGAGTGACCATTCTGTGCATGGCTTGTGATGCATCCAGACAAGATCCCTCCACAGACGTGGTGCCAGCGAGGCACACAGTGCCTCACAAGGAACTTGGCTCCAGTGCTGCCGCAGGGTCTCATCACTGACTTACCGAGTCAAGGGCTGCAGACAGTGGTAGCTGGTCCAGACTGCTGGGCTTGTGTTTTTCCCAACAATCCAGCAATCCAAAAACGATTCCAACTCCCACTAATGCTGACTCCAGATGTTTGAGCCCCTTGCACAGAGTTTGTGGGGACAGGACCACCAGAAATAACCTGCTCCTTATAGTCAAGCCCTTCCTCCTGTCTGTTCCAAGTGTAAGCGACTGAAGGCACTGGTTACATTTCAAGCATGCCCCAGTCTGGAGTGAGCAGCACAAGCGGCATCGCCAGATCCGATAACCGTCCACTGCTGGCAAGCCGGCCCATCTGTGACCTGCCACTGACCCACCCCTAGGATCCTTTGGAATTAAGTCTAAACATCATGCCAAGAAACAAATTGATTCCAAACACATGTATGTCTTAGGAAACTTTTTTGTTACATGTAAATGTGCCAGGCAGATCAACTACAGATCTAATTAGATATTCATCATTTGGCATTGTATAGGTCCATTTGTATTTTCCAGAGGAAAAGTAAAACGCCTAAATTTCCTGAGATAAATCACTAAATACATCTTACCAGTCTAGTCAGTTGCACTGGAAATCAGATTTTTCTGTGTGTATTCATTGTTCAAAAGAAAGAGACCAAAAAGAGTATCTCACATCCTCACAAAACAGGTTTTGCTCTTCCAGGGAGCTGCCTGGCCCTGCTGAGAAGAGGGACTGGAGGCTGAGAGAGCTGGGGGAGCTGGTGTGGCTGTTCCTGGGGACAGCGGGGCGAGAGGATTGCCCATAGCCTCGGGGGTGAGGTGCCCTTATGCCTCTGAAGAGCCTTGCTAGCCAGTGTGTGCACCCGCCATGCAGCCCTGACTGGCCGGGTCTCACCTGCTGGCACTTGGTCCGCACCAGGACACAGCATGGCATCTCCAAGGAGCCCTTCACATGGCTTGTGAGGCTGCAGCGGGAGACTGCTTCACTGTGCGCCACAGCACGGGGGCGGGGGGGGAGGCCTTGCACACGTCTGAGTGTGAGTGGGGAGAGGCCAGATGTCCGGCAGACAGTCCCCTGAAGAGAGGGGACTCCTGGACTCCAGGTCGGGGTCGAGCCTTTCCCCCTCGGGCCTCCCGCAGCCCCGTGTGGAGAGCTAAGTCAGGAGAGTCAGTGTCAGAGCAGCTGAGGGCTCGAGGGTGAGGCTGGCGATTCTGTCCAGATACCTCAGGTTTGCTTTCCGAGGCGACAGCATGTTCTGGACGTACAATCTCCCTCCTCGTAAAGGGTGTCGCGGAGCTCTCCTGAGGGTTTTCATTTTAGTTTTAAACCATTTGCACTCCCTTTTCTAAGAAAAAATGATGTAGCAATAATACTGCTCTGGTGACTCCTGGCGACACAGCTTAGCAAGGACCGGCGTAGCCTCCCAGAATCTCACACATGCCTCACTTCTAATTCAAATATTTTGCTTACTTAATGAAATCATTTACTTTTCATAAAAGTATAGGAGATGGAAATTATTTATTCAGTGGGGCAGGTGTTCAAAGGCGCTCTTCCCTGCGCAAGATGTCACATGACAGGGCCATGCTCACAGCAGCACAGCTCACCAGCCACGCGGAGGCGGCCATCTGCGACCTAGAGCTGGCCAGAGTGAGAGCATAGGGCCCTTAGCACAGCAGCACACTGCTGCGCCACAGGAAAGGCTAAATCTGAGTCGTTTGTGGGAAAATGGATGCACTCGAGACTGTCGAGTTAAGTGTGATGAGTCAGACACGCACCTTCCGTATCACATGGTTGCTCTTATACGAGAAACTCCAAATAAATAAAGTAAAACAAAAGATAGAAAGAGGAAAGAAAAGGACAGATCTTGTGCAAAAAAGGAAGAGAGCTGAGAAGCAGGGGAGCACAGGGAGGAGTGGGGAAGGGGGTGAGGAAACACTTCAGATATGTGCACCAGCTGCCTAGAAGGGATTAATCACGCACTGAAAACACGGACCAATAATAAAGACTTAACTTGGAAAAGGAGACTAAAGCATGAAGCCCGCCCCGCTGACTCGGGGTTTAGGGCTCTGCAGACAGAAATTGCCAGTTAGCCTGTGCCGTGATAAGTCCCTTTCGGCAGGAGCCAGCGCAGGCAGCTTCCTGTGTTGAGAGCTCGGGTGGCCTCCTTGCCTGCGGTGAGCGTGAAGCCTCACTGTCCTCTGCTGCCTTTCTTGTCACACACTGTCCCAGCGCTCTGGCCCTTTGGGGCAGCCGGCTTCTCCCCAGGACTGCTGCTGAGTCTTCCAGGCTCCTAGTCGGCCCTGCAGGTGCATGACACTTCTTTTCCTGAGCGGCTTTCTGCTTCCTGAGCATTTGTAACTCACTCACGGGTCCACAGGAAGGTGAGAAGGGGCAATGAGCAGGGGAAGGGACAGAGCTGCAACCCGGAGCAGGCTCACCTCGAGACGCAGCGCTGCTGTGTTGCATCCCAGGCCAGAAAACTACACAGAGCCCAGGGTGGCATCTGTCCCTGAGACACAAATCCTGCCAGGCAGGTCGTGGCCCCCGGATTTCCAGCGCACATTGCCCAGTGTAGGGGGAGGACTCTGCTTGGGGACAGAGGTGTGCAGAGCCGCCCTGGGTGAGGAGAGCTCGGAGGCGGCCAGAGGCTGCGCCCCAGGCACTGTGCGCTCCTTGTTTTCTTCTCTCCTCCAAAGCACATCAAGGTCTTAGCGGACAGCAGTGTGCTCTGGAGACTCGGAGGGGCGACTAGGGCTGTGTTAGCATGAGTGAGTGCCCTGCGGCCGTGCAGGAGAGCCTTTGGTTTAGGAGACACTGAGGAAACGGTGGAGGGTGCAGCGGGCATCACTGGCCTGGAGATTACGGTGAGATGGCGCATCGGCCAGTGTGGATGGCGCACAGTCTCCCATCGGCTCCCCAAGCCTTTCTCAAGCCCAATGACAATGTTATAAACAATAACCAAAAAGAGTGGGCTGTGGCTACAGGGCAGCTACTGCGTGAGCACCAGTGCCCTGGTGGAAACACGTTTCACACACGAGCACAGTGCATTTCCACATGCGCAGATGTGGTGGTCAAGTGCATGCTTATTTATGGGAGCTCCTGGGCTCATTCAGCCCCTCAGTGTGTGTTTTAAAGGTAAAAAGAGCTGAGGAGGAGATAGGAATGGCAAGAAGCTAACCGTTATTGGAGCTGGGTGGCGCGTGCAGTACTAGCTCCGGCCCTTTCTGGGCACTTGAGACTTTCCCATGAGGAAGTGAAGCCTGTAAAGACAGGGTTGTGCTCGATCATCATGTGGAAAAACTGTGCTAGAATGGTGAGGAAAGCTGTCCCAGGGCCGCAAAGAAGTCCTGCAGCGTCAGCTGGCCCCAAGGCTGGCAGTCCCAAGGCTGGCAGGGCAAGCGATACCCCTTGTGATCCAGGAGTTTCCAGGCCAGAGCTGAAGCAGGAAAGACCAGAGAGGAGAGGGTCTCTGTGGACAGTGGGCAGGTGAAGCGCACCAGTGCCATCGCAGCAGCTGCAGGAAAGGCGGGGCCAGGGCAGCGAGGACAGGCCTGCCGTGAGGCCAGCGCTGTTCTCCGTCCCCGTGACCATCCTGACACAGGAAAATGCATAAGGAGGACAGGGGACAGGAAAGGCAGGGAGAAGCTGGAGGACAGTGAGACAGCAGCAGGCTGGGCATGGTGGCGACTGCAGTCCCAGCCGAGCCAGGAGGATCTCTTGAGTTGGCAGTTGGAGGCTACTTGGGCACATAGTGAGATCCTGTGTAAACCTGCCAAGGGCCTTTGCACTGCTCCCAGTGAAGGGACCAGCCTCTGCCAGGCAGGCGGCAGAGTACAGCAAGGGAGACTGAAGTAGGGCAGACTCTCAGGGAGGGGTGCAGGAGTGTGTATGTCCAGGTGGGAGGTGACAGGACAGGGCAGGGAGGGCGCTGGCCGAGCCACTGACCTCCGCCTCTGTAGGGATGGCCAGCGCGTCCCTCGCCTGTGCCCCTCCTCCAATGGCCAGTGTGCCCACTGTTCCCAAGGAGCCATGGAGCACAGGCGATTCCCTGCCCCTCAAGAGGACACCTCTCCTTGCCACAGGCCATGGAGACAGGACATAGGGCCTGGCCTCAGCGTTGCCCCACTTGTCCTGTGTACCTGCACCTGCACGTGTGGTCTGGCGTCCCTGGGACCACACAGGTGACAGACAGATGGACTGAGCTCAGGGCCAGGTGGTCCTTTCCAGGTCACTGGGGACCCGAGGGAGTCTGTCCCTTGGACCAGAACACAGGCCAAGGAAAGAAAATCGTCTCCATGCCAAGTGAGAACAACGCACACACTGCGTCAGCAAAGGGGGGTGGGGCAGGGAGGACGTGCCCAGGCGCAGAGCCTGAGGACCAGGCCACATGGCCCTGAGGAAGGCAGACGTCCCTCAGTGCGTTCTCGTGGAGGGGACAGAGGCATCGGCTGGAGGAATCAGAAAAGGAGTGAGGCCAGCCGCCACACGGCACAGCCACTGTCTCTGCCCTGCGTGGAGGAAGTCAGGGCCCTCATCTGCTGGGGTCCGGGTTCCGGAGCAGCTGTCAGTCACTCCCTGCCCTGAGTTTGGAGTCTCCTTACTTGTCCTCTGTCTGGGGGACTTTTCCCACCTCTGCTGACTCAGCTCCTGCAGGGCGGGGATGCTGTGAAAGATGGGGAGGGGCCTGACGGGGTGGCTCTAAAGAAGAAACTGAGGCAGAGAAGAAACTGCAGAATGTGGCGGGGACCAAGAGGAGACAGAAAATGCCTTGTGTCCCCAGGACGGCCAAGCAAGTCGGGGTTCAGCAGGAGGGCTGGTCCCACCCCCACCCCCGGTCCTCGGCTGGCGGGGGCTGGGGGCGCTCACCCGCCTTCCCTCTCCTAACCCACGTGGGGACTTATGCAATCTTAGAAAAACCCCAAAACCAAACAACAACAACAAAAACCCAACCACAGCCTTCTGGCTGGCAGGTTCCCGCAGGAGCGACTCTCAGTGGAAAGAGTGAGGCTCCTGTTTGGCGGCCGGCTGCTGGGCCCGGGAGGCCGCCCTGACTCAGTGGAAGGAAGTGGTGTGTTTCCATCCGGAGCCGAAAACAAGGTGGTTGGAGGAGCAGCTTGTGTGTCACTGGCATTTCCCTGTCCTGTTTGTCAAGCAGGTGGGACTGGACTCGAGGCTTACTCTAACCTCGTCTTTTACAAGAAACCAGGCAGCCCTGTGGAGTGCAAGAAGGGGCCCGAGGCAGGCAGAGGCCCGGGAGGCCCTGGAGAGCCCTGGGGCGCGGCCGGGCTGGGTCCCGGATCACCACGGGCTTGGTTTCCTCACTTCTCTTCAGCATGAGAGCCTGGACGTCCTCCGCCTCCCCGACCGGATATGTGCACCAACAGCTAGCGCTCCTGGACGCACAGAGGGCTGGGAAGAGTGGCGGGGCTCAGGCAGACGCCCCACAGGATGGATTTGGTGCCTCCGAGGTCCCAGCTGAGACAGGAAGGCTAAGACAGGAAGATCACTTAAGTCCAGGAGTCTGGGCTCAGCCTGCACGATTTAGACCCGGTCTCAAACAAAACAAAACAAAGCAAAACAAAACAAGACCAGACCCTATACATAAAAAATCCCAAGGTAGCATTACGGGCAGCCCATGTGTGAGCTGCCACCCTCCGAGCCAGGTCGCAGGCTGGCTCTGCCAAGACTGAATCTCTACCCGGGAGGCGCCGGGGCCACATGTGGGGGCAGGGTCTGGACACTCGAGTCAAGGCTGTGGGGGACATGAGTCCCTCTGCCCTGTGCCAGCATGTGCCAGCCAGGAGACCATGCTGTGATCCTTGCCCAGGGTGGGATCTACTGTACTTACTCTTCTGTCCACCCGTGTTTGCAGTATGTGACGTCTGCGCTCATCTTAGCAGGCTGGTAGATACACAAAGCCCATCTTCCTTTTTCCTCTCTCCTGTCCTTTCCCTGGCCTCCTCCTCATCTCTTCATCCCCATCTCATCTGCAAAAGATCTCACTGCTTCCTATTGTCTTTATTTTTTAAAATTATACGCAATTTGAATTCCTCATATAATAGAAGCCTCATAATATGATAGTTAAGCTTGTGTGCCTGAAGCCACATTTTCTCCACATGGTCCATTTCTTACAAATGACTCAGATGTGTCCCTTGTACAGTAGTACATCAGAACTCCACTGTGTGTTAGATGCCGAATTCTCTTTATCCCTTTATCTGGTGATACATGCAGAGGCTGTTTCCAAGATTTAGTGATTATAAGCAGTTCTGCCAGAAACATGTGCACAGGTCACCGTAATGTGACGTCTTTGACTCTTTTGGGAGGATTGCTAGAGGCAAAATCTGGGCCAAAGGGACTCTGTAGCTTTAGTGCTCTGAGGATTCTCCACCTGGTGTCCGTGGTGGTCACGTTCCCGCCGACAGTGGGAAGGGCCCTTTTCTCTGTGGTCTCGTGTTTGTTTTATTGGGTTTCCTGATGATGATGAGGATGATGATGATGGCCACTCTTTCGGCAGGAATATGTGTCTCAGTGTGGCCTTACCTGTGGCAGCCGGTGATGTTGGGCCATCTGGAGGATTTATTGGCCATCAGTATTCAGGCTGTGAGCAGAGGGCCCAGGCACGACGTGTGACTGGGCAGCAAGCTCAGAGGACGTGCAGGCAGACGGTTGAGCCCTATGGGCACCACCGGGGGGCACTGAGCCCTGCAGTGGGGATCTGCCACCTTCCCCGGGGCACGGTGGGGGCAACAGGGTTGGAGTCTGAGCACAGTATTCTTGAAACCGCCTTCTCAGCACGGACGCCTCCAGGTCCATGGAGACTGAGCCTGCGGTCTCCCAGGTCACTTGGCTACCCTCCAAGCTGACCATGCCACCTCTTGGGGTGACTTGTGTCCCTCAAGTCTGCACGTGACCCCTGGAAATGTCGTATCCGGGGCAGGCGGGGCCTTTGGGCTGGCTCTGTCCCACTGGGATGAGCGTGCTCTTAGGAGACAGCCAGGACACGGACCCACATGGGGACAGTGGCTCCGGGCCCAGGAGAGGTGCCGAGAAACCAGCCCTGCCGCTGCCGCTGCGACCTCGCATCCAGGCTCTAGTTTCGAGATGTCGTCATCCTGCTCGTCAGTCTGGGGCTGGGCACATGGCGAGAGCCAACGAAGACGCATTTTTCTAGACTCTTAAAGGCTCAGCAGTCCTCAGGCCCGAGTCTTTGTTTTACAGCTGAGGAAACCAAGTCCTGAGCTGGGTTGTCTTCCACAGCAGCAGCTGCTGTGCTGCCGGTAGGTACAGGCGCCTTGGGAGCCACCAGGTCAGAGCCCTGGTGTCTGATGGACAGGAAGTGCCTGGAAGGGCCGAGGACCGGAGGTGCGTGAGAGCTGGACCGCATGCGTGGGCCACCTCCCTCGGCAGGGGCTGTAGGGGCTTCTGGATTTGGTCTCAGGGAAGTGTCCGCCACGCTGTGCACAGCTAGATGTGGGCGCAGGAGGGAGAGGGAAGGGCCTCGCGCACACAGCTGGCCCTACTTCGTGGAAGTGTGAGGACCCAGGAGGCTCCCCAAGAATCCCGTCAGGGGAGTGGCCTTTGATCCGTCCTGCCACTTTCCTGTCCTGCTTCACACATCCACCCACTGCTGGGCTCCTCACTGTCCACACCAATCCAGAAGCCAAAGTGCCTAATGCCTGATTGTATCAGCCATGACACATCAGGTTGCCAAGGCCATACACAGGGCACGGAAGCCCAGTCAGACAAGTGGCAAATATCCAGCAAGGTGTACAGCAGGTGCCTGGATTCTGTGATTGTGCTGAGTGATTCTGTGCTGACCAGGTCCAGGATTTATGTGTCAGGTTATGTGTGACGTCTTCAAAGACAGGCAAGTGGCAGGGAATGGGGCGGCAAGGGTGGCAGTGATCTGTGGCGATCCACTGGCCAGCAATCTTTCAGGAAAGGGGCAAAGTAAGCTCTCCAGCTATGGAAAGACCAGAGGGGCTTCTGTCTGTCTGCACACGCTGTGTGTACTGGTTGGCCTCTGCCTGTCACCTGTGCAGTGGGCATGCTGTGGGTTTACCAGGTGTGCTCTTTCCTCTGCAGGCTCAGTGGCTCGAATGTGTCTGCTGGCCTTGGGTGCCTGAGCTGACGGACTGTGGGCAGGAGGTGCCAGAACCGGACTGGGACCCCTGCCGACTCCTCGGCTCCCTGACAGGCAGCATGTGCTCACCGCTCAGCTTGTTCCCTGAGTTGGAGATTACCAGAGGAAATGCTTCACGTTCCGCTCCTGGGAGCTCTACACTTCTGAGGACTGTGTGGAAAGCACCCTGAAGATCCCTCTATAGCAGACCCCAAGGGAAGGAGTCACTCTAAAGCAGAGCCTCTTGCAGGTCACCGGATGAGCACCTACATGGGCTTTTCTGTGAGCGCCCAGCAAGCTCATGTTGTCAGGCACCACGAGTACTGCAGAGATCAGCTAGACTTTCCTGGGTAAGGTAAGGCCATGGCATCAATGGTGGAGCCCAGGTAGCCCAGGAAGGGCCAGGGCCAGGGAGAAGGTGGCAGCAAGCGATTCAAGTAGGTGAGGGGACGGAAGGAGGCAGCCTTGATGACGAAGGCAACATGAAGCCTGACGCGGGGCTGAAGCCAAGCGCCGAGGTCCGGAGGGGAGGGAGTTCGTTTGGCCTCTGAGGTGTCTACTTGCCTCTTGAGGACGGAGTACAGCAAATGGTTCTGTGACTCACAGGGAAGCCTGTGGTCAGGGCACACGGGGAGGAATCGGAATGAGCCTTGATGTCAAGCGGTCAGGATGCGCCAGGGATGGGTGGCGCCCTCGGGGGTCTGCGCTCGCCCTCTGCTTCTTGCTAGCACTTCACATGAAGAAGGTGCTGAAGGAGAGGGGAGCACACCCCTTTCCCCACAAGGTGTGGGGTGTTCTGTGGTAAGATCCTGACCAGGAAGTGCGCGGTCACTCCAGAGCCCAGGGAGTCGTCTGGATGCTGGGGCCACCAGGGTAGCCTGGAGCAGTGACAAGAAGTGAGTGAGGCTGGAGCCGCTGGGAGGGAGGGAGGGAGGAAGGTGGGGGACTGAGGGGGGGCGGGAGGCCCACTTGCACTCCGTCCACGTTGCCTCAGCTCCTGACCTAGAAGTGCTTTCATGGGGAGCTGCGGAGGCCCCCAGAGCTCTCTCACGCTTTCCAGATGGCCCTGAGTTTCCCTTCACTGTTTACTCGCAGCAGTTGTAGATTTATGGAGGGCCTGGAAAGGGCTATCTGAAAGCAGCCACACACTCTGCTCCTTGCTAGCGTTTCACACAAGTGTGGTACCATTACACAAACGTGAAGTGAACGCTGCTGCAGAAACCACGTACTCACGCGGGAGGGTGCGCGGCCGTGTGGCACTCCGGGACCAGGAGCTCCCTCAGCCAGCAGCACCCGTCACCTCCTGAAGTCCAAGGGCTCCATGGGGAGGGACGAGTCAGAGATCTCAGGGTACAGAGCACCTGTCACAGCGGGCCCTCCCCAGCTGGGCCGCGCTGGTCCCACAGAGAGAAAGTACAGAGACCGGCTCTGTTGTGGGTCGCTGTTGGAAGGGCCAGCCACCGGATGGAGAGAGAACGCGGTGGGCAATCACTGTTTACAGACCGCGAAGATGACTAAAGTGTGTTCACAGTGTGAGGGTGACTCAGTGCAGGGTCCTGCAAGCGCTGAAAGAGCCAAACAGTGATGGGCTCAGCAATGCCTGGCACCAGGCAGCACTCAGGACCGGCCGGTGGTGCTGCTGCAGCTGGTCAGAGCTCGTGAGGTGCTGGCTTCTGACTCCGTGCCCATCTGTGTCACCCACACCCACCGTGGGCTGGCAAGAAGTCTCCCCATCTAAGAGGGCAATAAAAGCACGGGGTCATCCTGAGGCACACGAGGACAGAGACAGGGTGACGGCCACCCAAAGCACACCGGCCAGCTGAAGCAGAAGCTCTGAGCCCGGGACTGGAAGCGGTCTCCGGAGCCTGCTCAGCACTGCAGGCCAGGCGCACTGAGTCCTGTGTTCTCCCCTGTATGCTCTACAAGTGTTCAGAGTCATGCGGCCCAGTAAGAAGCTTTGTGAACGAGTCTTTCTTGGGATTTTCTTACAAACAAAACAGAAGTGAGGTTTCCCGAAATAAGGCAGAGCCAGCACTGTCTCCAGTCTGGATCTTTGAAGGTACAGGGAGCTGATCCCCTTCTTGGGCTGCTCAGGTGGAAGAGTGACCCGGGGCCCCGCGCAGCAGCCACAGCTCCTTCCCTCTGATGCTGCACAGCAAACCTCTCCACCAACGCACATGCGTCCCGACCAGGGTGGTGCTGAGTCTCGTGCTGCTGAGGAAGCAGGCATATGGTCATACAGCCTGCAGGTGTCAGCCGGCCAGGGCTGTGGACATCTGCAGTGACCTCGAGCTCAGAGGACATGCCCAGAGAGGGCACCACAGGCAGTGGTGACCGGATGACAATGCAGTGCGGAACCTTCACGCTGTGGAGATGCGCAGGCCGCACCCAACTCCCAGCTGCAGTCACAGGACACTCGGGCGGCTTTTCAACAGGAAACTGGAACGCACAGCCTTGCTTGAGAGAGAAAAGCAAAAGCAAGGTGTGCTAGCACATTTCTCCTCTTCTTTCAAAAACTCTCTGGAAGTGGGGCCAGGGGATAGCTGCCCCTTTGCACCCCTTGCCAGAGGCTTGGGTGACGCTGAGGCCCTGTGTCTAGAGTCCCGGCCTCCCGGGGTCAGCTCAAGGGCTCAGACCCTTGGCCCAAGGCTTCATCTTGTGCCCTGAAGACAGAAGCTTGTCACAGGAGGGGTCTCTGGAGCAGGGCAGGGCAGGAGCAGCTCTTCTCACCTCCTCGGTCACACTGTGCGACGCAGGAAGGCTCACCAGGCAGGGCATGCCAGGGGCGTGCCCAGGCTGCCTCTGCTCAGCCTCTCAGACGCTGTGTGATTCCGGGGAGCTCTCCATCCCCGCAGGCTCCGCTCCGCATGGCTGCTCTCCGAACTTCCACTGAAGTTTCTCACTTCTGTTCAGACCTCAGTTTGTCTAATTCTCATGATAGTTTGTTTCCTTCTGGACCGGTGTGTTATTCAGAAGTTTTCTAAAATTTCCAAACAGAGGCAGGCTTTTATAAGTTAGCTCCTTATTACTGATTTCTACTGTCTTATTGTGATCAGTGAGTTCAATACTGTCATTTCCCAAGGCTTGCTTTGTGGCCGAGAGGTGATCAGTTCTCTAAAGATGGTAGAGTTCAATACATTCCTGCCACAGGGAGCTTGCTAGTGACACTTCACAAATTTCCTTTTGCTTTGCTCTTCCGTCAGCTTAATCTATCAGCCCTGATAGAAGTGAGAATATATGATTAGTGGCTGTGAATTCCAGCACTATTAAAATTATATATTTGAGCTTCTGTTAAGTAAAACTCAGCTTAGAATAGTTTTATCTTGCTGGTAAATTATTACTTTATTCCTTAGTACATTTTGTTTTCAGGTGTCTTGTGTGACATCAACTCACCCACTGTAGACTTCATGAATATTTTCCTGGCACGACCGTTTCAGGGGTAGAAGAGAACTGTCCTTGCTCTCAAACCCAGAATACACTTGGAAGTGTCACGTAGGTGGGTTTTCTTGTGAGGATGGAGGTGTCACTCCCACACCATTTGCTGAAGGACATCTCCCCCTTGGTGCTGTCTTGGCTCCTCTGTAGAGAGCACGGATGGCGAGTCTGTGGGTCTACTACTGGGCTGTCCATCTGCAACATGGATTCAGGGTGTGGGGGTAGCGGACAGGTACTCTGTCTTAGCGATGACAGCTTCTGCCCCACCCCTCTCTTTCTTTGTAGTGGGGATCAAACTATAGAAAACTTGAACTTGCAAGGCAGGTACTAGAAACACTAAACTGAACTAAATCCTCAGCCCCAGTTACTATAGTTTTAAAGTGTCTTCCTAAATGACATGTTACAGTGGTCCTTACAAAGGACTAAAATGGTTGAAAAATTAAGTCAAATACTGTACCATTGTTATACCTAAATTATTAACAGTAATTCTTTACTATCCTCAATATTGTTAAAATAGCAGTATTTAGTATTTATTAATTATTAAAAAACAAATTCTTGTTTTGGAGATCCAAATAGCATCTACACAATGCCCGTGGTTCACAGGTCCCTGAAGTGTGTTTTACCAGACAGGGCATTCTCTTACCAATCTCTCTCATCCTTTTTCGTTACTTTCTTGAAGAAATATGGTTATGTGCTTTAGTTTCCTGTAGTAATGATTTTGTTGAATGTCTACTGATGTGTTTTCTAGCTCGTTTTTCCCTGTAAGTCATTGCGCAGTTGTGAGCACACAGGTTGGAACTGACTGCTGCTTTCTGAGCCTTGCTCCTAATCATGGCCTTGGCGGGATTCGCAGCTAAGCCCGACACGGTCAGCAGGCTAGAGGGGAATCTGTAGGGATAGACGGCTCCTCCTCGTCTTCCCGCTGCCGACACACCCTCCTGCTGATGAGCAGTAAATTATCTACCTTAGGACACGTTCGAGTGCCATGTACATTCAAACATTCTAGTGTTATGATCAAATAGAACAAAAACATTTTAATCTTAAGTTTCAGTTACAGATGGCAGGTTAAAACCATGTATTAACCTCTATCAAACCCGTACAAAAATGACAGTAGTGGGTGTGGGGGCTTGAAGTACTTCCTCCATGTGTCAATAACATACAACACACGCTATCAGACACACAGTAAATACAGGTGAGTATGTACCAGGTGCTCAATATTCACTCTACAGAGGGAAAGGGAACTGGAAAGGAATAACAGCTGCAAGACACTGAAAGCCGAGGAGCAGATGCATAAGGAGAATCGACTCCACAGATCTTAAACTGGTGGTTCTGAGAACAATGAAGATGAGTCCAAGGCCTGCACTGCGAAGTCACTCAAGCTGCAGAGCTCGGGGGCCCAGGGTCCCCTGGAGCACAGGCACAGCCTGGTTAGGCCGAAGGACAAGTGTGAGGGTGAGTGAGACGTAGAGAGTGGCCACAGTCTCCTCTCCTGGAGCTGGGCGTGTCCCTCCAGCTGCTCCCTGACAGGAGAAGGGCTTTGCCCTCTGGGAGACTGAGGAGGGCGCACTGGGGAAGCAAGGGCTCTGCGGCCCAGCGCCCCGCCTGCGTCCCAGTGCTGCCAAATGCACACTCCCTCCCTGCACGAGACTGGAGACTCCGCTGGAAAACCAGGCCACTCCTGGCGCAGGGACACTGGGGACTACTCCAGGGTGCCTGGTACCTAAATGACCAGATCCTGCCTGTACTGGCTCGGGATCCCCACCAGCCTGCACTGCGCTGGTACTCCCAAGACTATGCACAAGCTGCACATTTCTACTAGAATATTATTATCCTCAAGAAGCAAGAAATAAATGGGACTTCGTAAGAAAGAACATTCAGATATGGAAGTCTTTTTATAAACAGCAAAAATTACAAAGTAGAAAAACTGAAAGGTAAATGTGAGAACATTTCCCCAAAATAAAAACAGAGATGGAAGACAAGAAGAAAAAGTCTAAAAGGACTTTTAAAAGGTAGGACAAAGGTCCAAATACTAAGAAAAAAAAATAAAACCATCAAATTAACAAAGAATAACCAAGACCAGGGTCACAGGACATTCAAAGAAATGACTGAAGAACATTTCCCAGAACTGGAAAATATTGGACTCACTACTAGGAGTAAAGGGCGCTCCCAGCACAGCGTTAAGAACTCCTACAAAGCAAGGACAGTGAGAAGGACCTTGAGCAGAGGGCTGGAAGGCAGCAGCACTGAGCTCCTGAGCTCTGAGGGAAAGCGGTCTGCAGCCGGCCGACATCCAGCCCCACTGTGTCTGCAGTCAAGGCCTCAAGAAATCCCCGCCTGGAAGCTAAAGGAGCTGGGGCTCTGCCGAGGGGGAAGCAAATGTAGAAAGGAAGACAGGAGGCACAGAATCAGGGACCTCAGGCTGTGGGCCCGACTGCAAGGGCCAGCAACCTGGGGACACTGTCCCAGAACACTCGATGAAGGGTCCCTGCGCTGGAAGACGCAGGAAATACAAGGAGCACAGCTGGAAGTATATCCTGGTCCATGCGCAGCTCAGCACCAAGCAGCACACAAGGGCCTGATAATTTGGACACTGGATGTTGGTCCAACCAAGATGAACCATTAAGAGGTGAAGGGAAATGAGTGTGTGCGTGTGTGTGTGTGTACTCGTGTGTTAGAGGCAACAGGACGAACAGCTGAATTCTTAGGCTCTACCATATGAGGACCGTCATGTCCCAAACTGAAGAACGGTGACCTAACACAGATGCAGTAAGGGTAGCCATGGAGCTGCAGGCCTCAGCGGTCGGATAGGCCCAAGGCACTGCGTGGCCCTTCAGCTGCAGGCAAGAGAAGGGATGCACGCAGCACGGTCATGTGTGATTTTTTTTTTTCTGTTTTGTCACCAATCGGCTGTGGCCATTTGACCAGGTATTTAGTGTACACAGCTCGTAACACCACATCATCAGTGACTCTCATCAGCCAGAGTCCCCACATGGTGCCAGGGATCTGGTGGCTGCTGCTCAGCCGACTTTACAGAGCCAGAAATGCATGGCATGGAGGGAGACGTGGCAGCACAGACAAGTCTGGGTCATGGGGCATCCCGACCCTGGTCACTGGGAACCCTGACAGGGAAGGGAGACTCGGGAGAAGACAGAGCGATCATCGGGAAGATGCCAGCAGGGGTAGCAGATATGGGAACAGCAGGAAATGACAGGTATGTCCAAGACTGGAGAAGCCAAGGGGCCTGTTGGAGGAGCCCCTCACGAGGCCCGCTGCGCCGGGCGAGCCCGCAGCAGCTTCTCTGGCTCCTTCACCACTCGTAACACGGTCACGCATGATTTTTTCCTTTTCTGTTTTGAAGGTTTTTTTTATGATGAAGTTTAGGTTGGCCTTCAAATTGCTGTTATTTCCCTGCCTCAGCTTCTCAAGTGCTGGGATTACAGGTAGGTGTGAGCACACACCTAGTACAACTTTCTGAATGTAAAGTTTAAGGACTGTTTCTCAGTGCTCACCCTTCTGACCTCGGCACCCTTCGGCCTCGCTGGCCGTCGGTCTCTTTTCTTCTTGTAATCTGTGCCTTGCCGTGCGCTCCCTTCCTACTCTCGCAATGAGGCCTTGTGAGGACATCTCTGGCAGCTGGCAGAGGAAGTGGTCTTGGTTCTTAGGGCTTTGCAGGAAGGTAGGGCTCACTTTTAAAAAACTTTTACTATAAAGAGATAATAACCATGCCAATATCAACACTAGTGACAGCTGAATTGGCGGGATACTCCCTGTGGTTTAAAAGCTGGTGATGAAGGCCAGGACTGGCTCCAGCACTCACCTTGCACAGTCATTTATGCTTCATGCGTGGGGACTTCCTGCTGCCTGACTTCCTGTTGGCTTTCACTGCAGTGCCAGACCAACAACAGTAACCCAAAGACACAGGTCCTCTTTACAACATATTCACTGTTACGTATTTATCATCTTGCCAGATACACAAAGGCTTTCTAGGGATCCACGCAACAAAACAAAAACTGTGGGTGGACAGAAATGAGACGGCACAACATTGCCTGTAACAACACACAGCCAGTGTGTATAGCACGTGACGGCCATCACAGCTATTTCTCCAGCTGAACTACAACATCAGATGTTCAACATCTCAAACTCTGAGACCAGTTCACAAACCAGAAGGAAATCTTTAAAGGAGTAGATTTGATCAATGCTTAAGGCAAAATGCATACTCCTTTCTGTCTATGGCTGTATGTAATTAGTTTTCATGTATAAAATAAATGAGGTATAACTACTCTAACATAATTATTATTTTGGAAACCTACCTTTGAAACTGGTTGAAATAGACAGCTTTTCAGAAAACACATCACAATATCATATGACTAATGGCAGAACATCTTGCAATTACAAATTTGAAAGAGAAAAATATACCATCACCCTGTAAGGAAACCAGAATTTAAATGTAATTTTCTTTTTATTCCTTCAAATACAATAAAGAACAAAAGATGGACAGAGGAGATGAGGGGATGGAAACGGAGCGTGGGGGCGAGGGGAGGAGACGGGGAGACGCACAGTAGAGACGTGCCGTGTCCAGGGACAACCTCCAGGACGAGGACACTGTGTGTCATGAGCACGAGCTAGACTAACAACATCAGCAGGATGAGAAGGGGGGAGGTGGCAGGCAGGGAAGGGACGAGGAGAACCAGGCTGTGTCTATACACGCACCTGCTCCCCAAGAGGACTGTGAAGAGCATGTACTGCAAACTTGTGGCAATAAAAAATAAAATTAAAAAAACGAGAACTGCACCCAGGGCTGGCAGGGAGGAGAGTGAGTCAGTGCGCTGTGCCTGAGCGGGGAGGCTGTGCTCACATCATTTCTAGAATTGGCCACTTCCACGGTACGCTGAGACCGAAAGTCTTAGTAAAACCACTCTCTCCGGTGGTTTGCAGGGAGGCCACACGGCCAGCTCCCACAGGGTGGGCTGGCTGTGCAGACCTGGCCACCCCTCCTCCGGCCACGGAGCCTCGAAGCGCCTCTGGCCTCCTTGGCACGCCTGGCAGACTCACTGCCAGCTGGCCCCTCTCCCACTGTTCTTCTCACTGTGCCTGGCCCCTCATCTCCTACTAGTCACTGAGCCCCTCTTCTGCAACTCCAACAGCTCTTGAAATCCCCCTTCTTCCAAGAAGTCCCCATGACTTGTTGGGACAGTCTCCCCGAGCGTCTTCACTTGGGCTCGGGGTTTCCATGGCCCGCCGCAGAGGGGCACTCCTTCACATGGCGCTGGGCCCTGGCACGCTGTCTCGGGGCTGTGTCCCCAGGGGAAGGCGGGAGGAAACGTGTTCCATGTAGGTTAGGGAGCCAGAGTGGCAGCTGCCGGCTCCCAGCCCTGCGGTCTCGTACAGGACACTCGGCCTGGTAGGTCTGGGTCTCCTGTCTGCCACTTGGCATGGGTCACCGGCTCACAGAGGCTGCCCTGAGTGGCGAAGACTGAGTTGGGTGGGTGGGTGTGGCCCCTGGCGAGGGGCAAGCCCGACAGACACCATCAGCACGATGCCAGAGAAACGCTGACAAGTGTGATGAAGGTAGTATAAATCAGAACACAAGTATTTGTTTTAAACATAAACTAGACACATAAATTACCACACAGTTAATGAGAATGTTGAAATTAAAGATACCTGGTAAGGAAAAAAAGTCAACTGAATTGTGTCTTCCAGTACAGATGGGCTCTTTATTGGCTAAATGTGCTGTATGAGTTAAGATAACACAACATTTGGGACTAGTTTCATCACTTAGGAGGTTATGGGCCCATTAGCTACCGTGGTCAATAGACATAGAGACAACACGCTGCATCCTCCTTAATGGCTGTATCTAACACATCTGTAGAGAGAAAACCTTCACTTCCAGTTACAAATGAACATATAGAGCACTTACGTGTCCCAAATAATGCTTAGTGTACATGGTTAATACTGAGGCCTAACATGACCAGTGTTAAAGACAGTAATTCAGCGATGGAGAGAAAGACTACAGTCCTGTAGAGGATTCTGGGGAGCCCTGTGAGGTGATCCCAGCTGGAGCTGGTTCTGTTCCCAGAGGAAAGGGCAGGATTGCGACAGTGGGGTGCTGGAGCACTCTGGCTGGCCGTCAGCGGGCACCATGTTGGGGAGGGGTGCTCGTGACCTCCGCAACACAGGCTGTCAGGCTCACCCAGCGCTGCAGCGAGACGCTTCCAAGGGGCGTGTGGGGTGTGACGCAGAACCTCACCCCAGCCCTGTGTGACAGACGCCACAGGCTGCAGGACTGGTGGCTGGTGCCCAGAGGGAAGGTGGTATCAGAGGGCAGAGCACATGGTCCCCTCGCGGACTCTGGACCACAGAGCATCTACTCCAGTTAGCTTTCTATGCACTCATAGTTTTCTATAATTTGGACATTCAGGGTCTTATAGAAAGAAAGTTTTTAAATGCAGGACAAGCTCCCAACATGTCTAAACATAACTTTGCATGCCTCCTGTCAATCTCCACATACTCTGGAAACTGACAGTGAAGTGTGGAGAGTGAGGCACTGAGAAAGGCCTCCCGTCCAAACTGCATCCTAACAATTGCCACATGACAGTCAGCTAAGGAGACAGTCCACTGAAAAGTATGTGCTGTGCAGCCACGCCAGCCCTGCTCGGCCTGACACTTCATGGAGGGTCGTTTGCTACACTAAAACACACATCCCAGCCTCCATCCACGTTCCTAAGCCAGAGAGGCCGCGTTCCCCACACCAAGCACTTGCGGGCCCAGGGAAGGCACCGTCCGGCCCTCGCCACCGCTGCGGCCTGCCCTCCCGCGGGCCTCACGTCTTCATCAGCACCGTGGGAGTGGTCTGGAAGCAGGTGAGCTGCAGGTGCATGGTGCTCTTGAACTTGTTCAGCAGCTCTTCCAGGAGCCTGTGGGAGAGATGTCATGGCACAGCCTGGCACGCAGAGCCCATACACAAGAGCCAGGGCCAGCTCTGCCTTCCGCATGCCCTTTCTTTTTTTTTTTTTTTTAAGTTTTTGGAGACAGGGTCTCGCTTTGTGGTTCAGGCTGGCCCTGAGCTCAGCCTCAAACTCACATCACAATCCTCCTGCCTCTGCCTCCCGAGTGCTGGGATTACAGGC